>OY987252.1:5508034-5801936 GCA_963920765.1 Ulota crispa
ATGCACATGGTAAGCAAAAGGTAGATGTTTTTACAACATTTGCAAGAAGAAAGAAATCATTATAATACACAAAAAGTAGGATTTCAACCAAATTGCTTTTCAAAACTCAAGAAATCAACAAGTGAAAAAAAAAATCAACCAAATGTGTCACAATGTCACTTTGGACAATTTTGTATCAATGGTATGTCAATTAGGAGCCCTTTTGCTTGTAGTGACTAAAAGAAAATTGCGTTGAAATTCTCTAAACCATGTTGTGTTATTTTTGTTGAAACCCTAATTCCTAATGCTATCTTTTGGGTTGGAATAAATTTCTATGTTGGAGTTCCGCAAATTTTTGCGCTATTTTGTAGAAATTGCAGTTGGAAATTAGGGTTTCAACAAAAATAACACAACATGGTTTAGAGAATTTCAACGCAATTTTCTTTTAGTCACTACAAGCAAAAGGGCTCCTAATTGACATACCATTGACACAAAATTGTCCAAAGTGACATTGTGACACATTTGGTTGATTTTTTTTTCACTTGTTGATTTCTTGAGTTTTGAAAAGCAATTTGGTTGAAATCCTACTTTTTGTGTATTATAATGATTTCTTTCTTCTTGCAAATGTTGTAAAAACATCTACCTTTTGCTTACCATGTGCATGGCATAGCAAAACAAGGCAATGATCAAAGCAACAACAACCTAAGAATCAAGTTACCCTCAATTGGGTATCTAAGTGATGGTTGTGGGTGACAAAGTGATGGTTATGGGTGACTGCCATGACGGTTTACATTACCTCATCTCACTATTTAAGGACCAATCAGCCTTGTTTTTAGCATTACATACACACAACTTTACATTTTCTAGTGATTTTGGACTTTGAAAAATCTTTGTGAACAAATGCTTGCAGTTGGAACCTTAAAATTGATGCCAATATTTTTAGTTTCCTCTTGCTAAATTACAGTATTTTTTCCAAAGTTAGTCAATTATTTTACCTACTCCAAAACCTTTATTTTCACGCTTGTGGGTGCGGCTACCTTACCTCATAAGGTACCAACATGGCCCATATAAAAAAACAATAAGTCCTCCAAGAGCCCTTTAATTTTCAACTTTGGTAAAATCTATTAAGCTTAGGCTAGGTACATTACAAGTGTCCCTACCTTGTAAGACTTTTTTGTTGTACAAGTACTAAGCCCCCACAAAGGCATATATTTAATATGGTATCCCAAACTTGAGTTGATACAATCAAGTACCATGCCACAAGTTCTTTAAAATGAATTAAGTGTTATACACCATCATAATTGAATGGTTGCCTTATTTCTATTAAAACCCAAGGCTCTCAAGTCTCAAGCCATCATTGCAATTAAATATTTGGATTAGAAAAAGTAGGTTGTAAGGTGTTTTCCATATCCCAAAGTACAAATTAAAACCTTTGTTGGGATCCCGTGAAGGGGACATAAGTTATATAGGGTTTACCATTTTGCCAATTGGATTGGAGAACAACGTGTGGTATTGGAAATTAGGGTGATGTGATAATACATGTTGGCAAGAGAACAAAGGATGTGATATTACATGAGGTGATATTGTAGAGGTATCCATGATCACATCTTATAAGTATGTGATATTACAAAGGATTTTGTGTACCTAAGGCTGGCTTGTGACCGACTAGGGCGCAACCTTGAAACCGCGCCTTGGTCTCTTCCCTCCAACCTGATTATGAAATGGATGCTTTGGGGCAGCTGACCAAATACCCGGACTTGGCTTGTGAAGCACTGAGGGCCTCCGTAGGCAGCGAGGCCAGGCAAAATGGACAAGAAAACATATGGGCAAGAGGGGGCAAGGGGCAGCAGTCATTTTACAAAATGTGTCTAGGACTTAGTGTTGAGGGGGCCAGCCTTGGCACTAAGTCCCAGTTTGATTGTGTGAAACGCTTGTCCCTCCTGCCCCTTCTGCTTGTCTTTTTTTCTTAATTTTTGCCTGCTTTTTCTTGCCCATTGAAACCCTCTCCATCAAGACCCTCAATTTGTGCCAAACCAAATATTGGAGCCCTATTTAGCAGCGGCACTTGTTTAGAGTTTACCAATAGTTTAGAAGGTAACAAAATCTATTTTCTGATTAGCAGATATATTTTTTTTCACCTTGAGATTTGTTTGTTTTTCAAATTTTGTACTTATGGCTTTAAAAGGTCAAAGATTTAAATGTCCCATCCATATGAAAATAGATTTGTTTTCATCCAGTCAAATTCTTTTAAATTCTTAAATTTTTCTCTCCAATTATTCTAAATTTTGAAAAGTTCACTAATGTTCCATTTTTTAAAAATAGGTTTTTTGACTATCAAAAAAAAAACTTAACACCAAAGCTCCAAATGAAAAAAAAACATAATCGTATTCAAATAACCATTATCATAATCTTAGACCTTGGATATGAAGAAAAGTAAAATCTAAGACTCCTACAAAGAGCACTAATACCCATTATAAATAAGAATGTTAAATTCTCCACTTCAACACTTCTCAATGAATATTGGTGAGCAAAGTAGCATATCTAATTCTATAAATTAGAGTTGAGCTCTTTAAACCCTAAATGCTTGGGGCCTTTTTCCAGCTTCTAGGAATTTGCTATAATTTGAACAAAAAGTTAGCATTTTAATGAGGGGTTGTTTCAAAAAATTAATAAATTGTAACCTTACAAATTCAAACTAGATATGTTAGAGACCATACAAGAAAAGAAAACACAACAATATCACTTATGGATTGGAAGATTATAATGTTTGATTATGAAGGTATTAAACCTGCAAAAATGACTTGAAGTCTTTTAATCCTATTTTCAGATGTTGAGTCTAAGAAATTGGTCACCAAAAAAATACAAGGGTTTAGGACATAACATACACAACTCTAGTCACTTTATGGTTTTGCAAAATCTCTTCTAAATAGTTTCTTAGAAAATTTCTAGTGTAAATCTTTCTTCAAGATCTAGTGTATTTGAGGCTCATTTCCAAGGGCTCTCAACACTACAAAACGTCAAGATTGTCATGGACACCCTTGCACAAAATCTCAAATGGAAAAATCATAATCATTAATTTTCAAAATTAGATTTTTGATGCTAAAGCTAGACTTCAAAAATAGTATTTCAAAACAATAAACTATTAAAAATAGCAGCTTTGTTAGATTTTATTAAACTTCAAAGTATTGTTGACGCCAAAATTTGGTGCTTTAAGGCATTTAGGGGTTAAGGCGTCTCCACTGTTGCAAAAGCACTTCATTTATTTCTTTGACTTTTTATAGTATAGAAATTCACTTTAAATTTTATTTTTCTTAATGTTTGATTCAATTTTTACCTTCCTTTTTACTCATAAAACATTTTTGTTTTTTGTTTTTTATTTTAGCAATTTTTTGAGTAGAGCCTCACAATTTTACTATTCTTGTTTATTTTCATATATGTCTAGTTTTGAAGTGAAGTCAATTGCTTGTCCTACCCATGCAATTATTTTGTGCTAACATTCAAGCATTGGAAAACTCTCTTGGTATATAAGAGTAAAAAATAGGTTATTGTTTCTAAAAACAACTTATTAAATGTAGAAGAAAAATTAGTAAGATCAAACCCAATTCCCAGCTCCACCAAAAAAATGTTTATGTGGAGGTGATGAAAAGCTCCAAAATAAGTCCAAGCATTAGTAGGCCCACTTTGTCATTAAAATGTTGGAAATGTCAAGGTTTCACTTACACATCTAAGCATGTGTTTGTGCCTTAATCTTTAAATATCAACTTATTCCAACGACCTACTTTGGTGAATGCTTAAAGGGATAGTACCAAGAAAGTATTTTCAAAGATAGTTTGATACTCCCTTTGTTTCATAAAGAACCTTGGGTTTCAAAGAAAGTGGTGACTTAGTGCCAAAAATAAAATTTTTAAAGCACTAACACTCTTAAGAGCTAGTTAACTCGCTAAATGGCCAAGGAAGGTGCTTTTTCTAAAGTGAAAAAACTTTTCAGATATTAAAGGCGGTTATGGATAGTGTGAAAAGCTTTTTCTATTCTTCGTCACAGAAGGTCACAAACAGTCTTGTTTGTTACGAACCGCAACTCTTGTAGCCGCAAGTTGATCAACCATTTTCACCTCCCTTAGCTATAAGTGAGTTTGCTTGCATACTTTCAAGATTCCAAGCTTTGCAAGATTGGGTGCAATTGCTGCGATTGTGTTTACAGCCACATTTTTAAGAGGTTGTTGTAGTTGTGTTTATAGCCACATTTTCAAGAGGATTAGCCAAAACATTAAGCTCCCAAATTGGGTCGTTTCAAGCCTATGTCGCGTTGCGTCTGCTCTGCATCTCTTCTAAGGTGGGGTGTTTTTGGTGTATGTTTTCATTTCTTTGGTGAGGAAGTGTTCTCTTCCAAGGTAGGGAGTATTTGGCGCATTTTTTCTTTTCTTTGGTAAAGGCGTCTTTTTTGAAAGTAGATGACAATGGTGTTGGTATCCATGCCAAGGGTAATTGGGCGCTGAGGTTTTGGAATTCTATGATTCATTTTTGTGTTTTTCCATAGCTCTTCATGAGTCAATTTCTAGTGCTCCTTTGCAACCCATTCCAATGAATGTGGTGGTCAACAAGCTGAAGAAGGCAAATTTGACAAAGGAGCAACACCAGGTAATTATCAAGTTCCTTTTAGCTAGGCAAAAGAAGCCAGACAAGTGCAATCAACTCAAATACAGTGCCTTGAAGGCAGTTGCTAAAGAGTTTGGGGTCATAGCAGAAGCGATTAGCATCATTTGGAAATGAGCAGTGCAGTCTTGGGCAGAGGGCAACATTGTTGCAAATGTGCCATCTCACAAGCATGGGTGTTGCAATCTAAAGAAGGTCAGTATAGACAGCAATGATGTGAAGGCAATTCCTCTAACTTCTTGGCAAAACATGCAATCACTAGCGTTCCAGCTTGGTGTTTCTGCTTTGACTATCCTTTGCCGCACTAGAGAAGGTGAATTCTAGCTGCACACAAACGCTATCAAGCCTTGCTTGACTGATGCAAACAAGGTGGACCGCCTAAAATTTTGCCTTGACATGTTAGATCCAGGAGCGCCCAGAAAATTTCACGACATGATGGATCGTGTTCACATAGATGAGAAGTGGTTCTACATCACAAGGACAAACACCAGGTATTAATTGGCGCCTGGCAAAGAGCCACCGCATCGCACTTGCAAAAGTAAGCGTTTCATCACAAAAGTGATGTTCATGGCTATGGTGGCAAGGCCACAATTTGACTCTTACAAATCTTGCATGTTCCATGGCAAGATTGGAATTTTTCCTTTCATTTGCAAAGAGCCTGCAAAGCTTGGCAGTAAGAATTGTCTGGCCGGTACGTTGGAGAAGAGCCCATACATTTAATCTCTAAGAATGAGATGCATAAGATGTTCACTGAATACATCTTACCTGCGATCAAGGCAAAATGGCCACGTAACTAGCCTGGCAAGAACGGCAACACCATCTTCATTCAGCAAGACAATGCCAAACCACATGTCAAAGGCAATGATTTTGATTTGATGGACCACTTAGTGAAGAATGGATTTGAAATGCAATTGATGTGCTAACCGCCAAATAGTCCTGATATGAACGTCTTGGACTTGGGTTTTTTTAGGGCAATTCAAGCTCTCCAACATCAACTAGAGCAGAAGATAATTGACGATCTCATTGCCGCGATAGATCAAGCCTTTTGGTCAATGGAAAGTCACAAGTTGAACTCGGTTTTTTTATTGTGGCAACAATGCATGGTTGATTGAAACGATGCGGATTAGTAGATGCAACCGCTACAAGATGCCACACATGAATAAGGCATCACTTCAAAGGATAGGGTAACTTCTTGTGGTGCTTGAATGTCCTCAAGATGTTGTAGAAAGTGCCCAACATGCAATTCAAAATCAATAAACTTTTTGAAATTGTAGATCACTCGTTTTTTATGCTTGTTGCTTCAACAATGTTGTTTTGACTCAGGTGCTTCTGCCTCGTCAATTACATTACATTTGTTTGTGTAACAACAAATTGAATCCAATAATAGAATTTTGATGATGCCGTACTCTGATGACCCCACAATTGTGAGTTGTGCAGCTGATGGCTAGGTCTGGTTAACCTTCTTTTTCCCATTTTGTTTGCTTTGGTTTTTTGTACCTCAAAGCTTTTGTTTTTCTTCTTACCGCTTTATCAAAGTTGGGTTATAGAGACTTTCTTGATCAAGTTAGATGTTTTTTGTAAGCATGTTGATCACCATTGAGAATTCTTTGGGAAATACGAGATTAGCACCAGCAATTTCAAAATTCTTTGAGATTAGCAGTTAAGAGGACTGTACCCCATCTGCAACACACAACTAAGTAAGAGAATTTATGGATTTTCTTTGCTCAATCTTGGGCTATTTATTTTCAGCCTCTTTCAGCTTTCACAAGCTGATTACTACCTCATGAATCTAGTTAGGTCTAGCATCAAGCAAGAGTCTTCTTTGATTTCAAGTTTCACATTCTATCTTCTTGCTTGTTTTGATTTTATCTTAAGGCTTTCTTAGTTGCAACCAAGTGCAGCTTTCAAGAGCTGGACATATCAAACCACCAAACCCCATCTGCCTTATCATAGTTAGTGTTGTTGAATCTGTTGAGGTTACAGGAGATTGTGAGCATGCTTGTTGTGTCTCTTCCAGAAAGTAGAACACCGCAGCTTCTCACATCCTTCCATCAATTCTTGATTAGCATCGCAGCCTAGATGATTTGGGCACCTCTAGAAAATAGTACGCTTTGTTGTATAGAGTAGAAATGAAAATCCAGGGTTCATTGTGAAATAGAGAGAAAATGATGAATCATGGGTTCTTTATGAAACAGAGGGAGTATGTGTTTTGCATTATCTCCTTAGTAAGGGATATTCCAAATTTCCAATTGAAGATATATCATAAATTACAACCCAAAAGAATAATTGAATCATGATTTTGTAATCAAGTTTTTTATACTAATCTACATATCATATCCATGTATTTGGATCTACCATTGTACATACCAATTTGAAACAATTTTTTTGAAATTTCTTCAAAAATTTAACACCAGATGAAACCAAGTGATTTTCACAATATGTTTTTTTCCATCAAGATTGTAACATTACACTATAATTGTGCTTATTTATTAGATTTTTAATCTTTTTTTGAGGATATTTTTGAAAGGCCATTTTTTTAATAGAAATATAAACCTTTAGGATGAAAGGCCCTTTTTTTGTTTGAAATATAAAATGTTTGAAAATAATTTCTTTAAAGATCTATGTTGTAAAAATATTAAAAAACTAACACAAGTATCTAATAGCACATGGAAGGATGAAAAATTCAAGTTTAGCATGAATGGCACTTAATTAGATGTATTCCTAGTTTAAATTTGGAACACGTTATTCAAATAGGTTAACTCTTTCATGTGCATCATACTTTGAAAAGACTCCAATGATACATTTTATGCAAGTTTCTCATGTTAAAAATATTCATGGGTTCAGCTTTGAAGTAACATTCAACATCTTCAATGTTGTTTTTCATTCATGTAAGAGCACATTGGAAGGTGGTGATGGTCATGGTTGAATGCATAAAAATTCTTCTATTCTAAACAATAATCATTTTTATAGGTGGACACTAAATTTTAACATGATTATCATTGAAAGTGAATGTGCAATGACAAATCAACTTTCAGCCATTAAAACAACCTTCTATGCAGCCATTGAAATCTACAAAGAAACTTGTAATTCCTAGTTTCCCTATGCAAACTCCAAAAGTGAAAAGAGATTGATAGCCGTCAACATTTTTACTATTAAATCTTTAAAGCAAAAATACTTAGTATCCACAATAATAATACGGCCTTGGTTTATAGAATCTAACATCATTATAGACTATGAATTATCCTCTTTTAAAGTTCAAAGTATGTACACAGTATAAGCACAAATTTTGACTAGCAAGTTGGCAATCATAAACACATTTTGTACATTAACCCCTTAACCCCTAAGCGCCCAAGCAGACCAAAATGGTCCCAATTCCTATTTTATGTGAAAACCTTGGGCACTCATGAGTTAAGGATGTTGTTGTTTTACACACGCTCTTCCATGTTGCATATAAAAGAGGCACTTGGATAGCATATGAATCCCATTGGAGATGTAAATTTTTGGCCAAGTCACAAACATACTACTAGTTAATTATGATTTTTTGGGGAATTTTTACTTGTTTGAAAAGGATCAAGTAAATTTAATGTATAGAAAAAATTCATTGCTAAAGCTCAAAAAGTTGTCATAAGTGAAACTCTAGTAGGGCCTAATTTTGCATTTTTTCTTTGGAATTCTAGAATTTTTTTCTTGTTAAAAAGAGCTCAAGGGTCAATACCAAGATACAACAAAATCAAAAATACACAACTATATCTCACGCTTCTCAATAGATTTTAGAATGAACAATTACCCCTTTCTTGTACACGTCATATAACATCCACAAATACATATAAACATCTCCTTACACACCTCTAACTTTTTATCTAAAATGGATTTTCAAAATTATAAAATTGCACAATCTTTGCAATGACATGGCCTATATGTTCATTTTTCTTGGGCATTTTTCATAAGACCATTTCCTTCAAGTGCTAAATGGTCTTCAAATAAATCATGCTAGCTCTATTGGTGGTAAACATCCTTAACTCTAAAATGACCTTGGAATTTCTTGAGCTTCTAGGAATTTAGTCTAATTAGAACAAAACAGCCAACATTTTGATAAGTTGTATCATTTCTTTTTGAATTGTACTTGTACAAAATCAAAGTAAATATGTTGGAGATCACATTAGAAAAGAAAACAAGATGACTGCAAGAATGACCTCTCCTATTTTCTGTCCCCTTCACGTCCTGCAGGTGGTTTTTGGATCCTATCGTTTGCAGTTTTAGTCATTTTGACCTAAAATTTCAAAGTAAGGTGAACATGAAAGCTGTTAACATTTGATAATTATTTTGTTTTTTTTAATTATTTTACTATTTTTAAGTGGACCCCAATTGCATGTCTACCTTTGTGGTTTTGATGGTTTTTAGTACTATTTTGGGTTTAAAAAAGCAAATCTGAAGCCATAAATTAGGGAAGTGGTTTAGGAGGCATTGTTGCACAAATTTCTTAACCAATTTTACTAAACTCAAAAAACTCCGCCTTGCACATTGTCTCAAAATGGGCATCTTTTCTCCCTCCATTGGTGAAAGATAAAAACCTTCCTCCAAAAAGAACTTGCATCAATTTAAGCTAATGAGAGAGATAAATTATGATCATTTTTTATTTTATTTTTTTGAATTTTTTTACTATTTTTTAAAAAGTAAAAAGGAGTTTGTCTTTTTTCTTGGTAATTGCTATCCTTCTATTTTTGTGCATAACTTTTAGAAGTTTGTTTTCTTGGTTTGAATTTTCACAAGTATGCTATTTTAAGTGCTTTACAAATTTTCCATATTTCATTTTATTTAATAAAAATTATTTAAAAAACTCACAGTATTACTAGTACTATGGCTGCTTGAGAGAAAACTGGCAGGTTGTTGTTGCAACTACCCAACACAACAATATTTCTTATGGATTGAAGTACTACAATGTTTGATCATGAGGGTGTTCAAACTATGAAAGTGATTTGAAGTCTTTCAATCGTGTTTTCACATGTCAAATTTAAAAAGTTGGTCATTAAAAAAAATGAGGTTAAGGGCCTAACATGCACAACCCCAATCATTATATGACTTCTCAAAATCTACTCTACAGTTCTTTTAAATGAATTTCTAATGTGATTTTTTCTTAAAGATCTAGTGTATTTGAGGTTCATTCCCAAGAGCTTCCAACACTACATAATGTCAAGATTGCAATGGACACCCGTACACAAAATCTTGAATATAAAATCATAATCAATCATTTTCAAAATCAAATTGTTGAAGCTAAAACCAAATTTCAAAAAGATTTTTTCAAAAATATAACTAATAGAATAGTAATTTGATAAGGTTTTATTTAACTTCAAATTGGAGACACATTCTATCCCTAAGGTCATTTTGGAGTTAACCCCTAAAAGGCAAGGCGTGCTAGTGCAACTAGTAGAATATGAGGTGTTCTTCTTCTATTTGGACTAGATTCACACCTTTACTATAGTTGGGATCAACAAAAAAGTTGGAGAATAGATCAAAGCCGTTCTAATGAGCTGCTGGAGATCCCAAATTAAAACTTCTTTTTGGTACCAAATGCCAATTATACGGCAGCGTATATACTATGCCCTATAGTCTTTCAAGGGTTAAGGAATTAAATCTAGTGAGACAATCCCAAAAAACACATAAAAAACAAAAAGCAACTATAAAGGCCATGCATAGATGCATGACCAACCACTAAAAGAAACAAGCACATGTAGGATCAATCCAAAATTTGGGCAACAATCTAACAATCCTTCCAACCTCCTTTGAACACATTGCATGCAAGCATGGGAAAATTTGACATTGCAAACAAGTGCAATAGGTGACATGCATTAACTTGAATTAATGAACCCATTGCATGTGCAACCACAACTTAGTAGCACTCTTCTTGCATAAGAAATGATTATGTGAAAGTTTGGCCCCTTGGAGTCTAGGTTACTATCCCTTTGCAAAGTCCTTAAAAGTATAGCTTCAAGATAAAAGATAAAACAAAACCAAGAGAAAAAAAATGGAAAAGTACTATAACAACGTGTTCACTTTATCAAGCCATGATGACAAAGAAAAGAAACTACACTACAAAAGTCTCCAATAAGGAATTTCTATAGGCAAATTTTTAGCTCAATTTTGTCTCATTTTTATCATAACTACGTAAATACTAAATAAAAATTGGGTGAAAAATGGATGAAATAGCTAAGTCCCTTTCAAACAAATAGCAAGATTTGCCAAATTTTGAATGTGCACAAGGATGATTCCATCCATAATATTTCTCAACTACTTGCATTCTAGGCAGACAAAAATATATACCTTGGTCCCCAACATGTAATGTAGGAGACAACAATCATGTCACCTTTCGTATGAGTAGAGCTGTTGTGAAGTACAACAATATGTGCTGACTTTTTAGGTAAATGACAATAGATGTTCAAGCGCAAAGTAGAAAATATTGCCTCTTGGCATGTAAAGAATACCTTCTAACGCTAACTTCATATCACAAGATATGTTTCCCGCAGCATTCCAAGTCACAACGTGTTGAATAGGGAATTCAAGGTGACAAAGTGAATAGGAACTAGGTCTATGATTGCAAAGCGTTCAAACATTCAGGCACAGAGCCTCATTATTTCATTAATAACAATTAAAGGAATTATAGATAGCTGCATCATGTACTCACACAAGTCTCCCATGTCTACCAATAGAAAATAGTGGATACAAAGACAAAAAAACAAAGTCTTTCATTGGCAATTTCCTTGTCAGAGTAGTAGGAGCAAAAGGAACAACCAGGTGATTGGAAGAAAGACTTCATGATTTTGTCTCAAAATCCCTCTTTTTGGATGTCATACTAGCAGTGCTACTAGTACTGCAAGTACTACACAGCATCCTTGAAGTAGAAATCTAAACTGTCTCTCCTATCCCAAATCTATTGGAAACAAGGCACGTGGCATGTCATTTAGGAAGGCCAACTATCAATAATGGTAATTCAATGAATGGATGAAAAAAATTCACATCCTCAAATGATGTCAGTGGTTAATGGTACTATGTAGTGCCAGTTAATGAAGGGGGGAATGCTATATTGTGAGCACGAATTCATGAGCCGTGAGCCGTGAGCGTAATTTTTTTGTCAAAATATTAAATTTGATCTATAAATGTGTACATATGACCTTATAATTGCACATCATAAACATTCATCTCTTGAAAAATTGTTGTTTTTTAAGTTTTTTTCATTAATTTTGAGCTCAAAATTGATTCCCGCTCACAAAATCTTGGCTCACCGCTCAAAGGCTCACCATTCTACTCTCACAAAATAGCTTACCTCGAGAGTGGTTTAGGGTTCATACTGCAAAGGAGGCCGGTACTTTCTCAATCTAAGTACAAAGAGACTGGAGGGAATCTGGGGTGTCTGCAAATTATGCAGACTTGGACCAAAGAGCTGCAAAAGTGTCCAAGGCAACTCCAACGCAATTGCAGTTGGAAGTGGAATCACTCATGACCATAGTGCACATGGAAGGGGAGGTGTTGAAAATTTAGCATAAAGAGGCAAAACTCAGCTTCAATAAATACCAGTGGAGGAGGAGAGAAACTGAGTGCCTCATAGGTACTTTCAAGGGTCAAATGGAGTTGAAGAATAAGCTCATTGAAGAGATGAAGTCTACGGGTGCAGATGTCAACCGTGAACTCATCAAGCTAGAGATGCTCCAGGAGCAACTCCAACTTAAAGAGCAGCACCTCATTGAAGTGAACATTGAGCTGGAAGGGGCCGGCACTTTCATAGGTAAAAAAACAGGTCCACAATGACTAAGTGATAATGAATAATTCATGATTGTACAATCATTTTACAGTCATTTTTTAGTTGTTGTTTAGTCATTGCAATTATTGTCACTTAGTCATTGTGGACTTGTTTTTTTACCTGTGTTTATTGGCAACATTGGCACAAAATGTTAAGTTCCACTAAGTGGAATTTGATGGTTTAGTAGCTCATTTCTGGTCTTTGAAGAGAGGAAATCTAGGTGCAACATTTTCCCCAAGACCCATGGTGTATGCTCCTTCAAAAGACAAAACTGAGGGGTCATCCAGCTTGAATTGGGAGGCTAATTGTGATGGTTATGCAATTTGCTCCCTTTGTTTTTTCCCTTTCCTCACAATGACATCATGGTCTCTTCTTGTAGACATTTGTATCACCTCTTCTGTGCATCAATTATCTTTGGTAGTAGTAGTAGGTGCACAACTATGGGGTGTAATGGTTTGCCACATCCAAAATGGCATATGAGTTACGGCTGGGGGGAGCCAAGTCCAAACATATTGGAGCGTGCATTGATGCTAGGACTGGCTAATGAGAGGAAAAGGATCCTCCAACACCATCTGGAATCAGCCAAGGTTAAATGCCCTCCTTCCGGTGAGTATTTATTTTTCTCAAATTTTAAGGTTCATCTATAATTGCATGTTTGTGTACTCTTGTGCATATGGTTCTTTAAATTGTAATAGCTAAAGATAGTATGTAGCAACTTCTCTGTAGAGTACAACTACATGCTTTAAATACGTGCCCTCTAAGTACATTTTGAAGTGATCACAGTATTCTTGAGTAGTTTTATATGTCTCTAAGTACATTACATTTAAGTTGGTACATTTGGAATCAAATGAACAAACTCATGATACGCATGCAATAATAGATTGTAAGACACATACAATGTGCATGGAGGACAAACCTGGTTTAGGATTAAATATAGTTGTTGTACTCCTATACTTTTTTTTTATACTAAACACACTCTTTGCAGCTTCTATCATACAATATTAGAAATTATAGTACAAAATTTACAATAATAGAATTGCTAGTACTTCTTTGGAAATACTGAATTTGTAACTTTGTAGTTGGTTGTATCAAAAAAAATGATTGAACTTATTAATTAACATTAATATAGTACTCTCAATACAAAAACCACTAATTGTATACAATTCAAGGTAATTTTACATACTACATGTACTATTTGGAGAAGTACTTTTTATGCCACATACAAACTATTAGGAGTACAACCAGTTCTGTATTCTCCATACTTTATGGTACTTTATACAAAATAATAATACTTTTTCTTTAAATTTTTACTTGTTTATATACACAGGTCCATTGTTGATACTTTTACTTCATTAGAGCTGTGCTCATAATGTACATAGAGCAAAAGTAGTACGTAATATACAATGTGTGAAATTGTTGAAAGTAGATTGTATCTAGAAATGTTCCTTGTATTTCACCTTTTTCTTATTACATCATATAAGGTTTTTGATACCCGTTTTGTATTCACTACAAATCGTATTGATATTCTAATTTTCATACAATAAAATTGTACTAAGCATTTTTAAATGTATGGTTCTTTTTTTAGTATATCTAGACTTATGTACAATTCATTATAATATGAACAAATTATTTTCTAAAGCTCACGGTTATGTTTGAATTTGTCTAGTTCAATGAAAATGAATTTGAATATGAGTTTAGTGTATTGAATTGAAAGTGTTGGTTTATGTGCAGTTGCAGGCCAGAAATTTGCCCATCCTAAAAACTCTCTAGCAATTTTCACAAAAGGAGCAACTAGCCATGCGGTCTCTTCACCAAAGGCCAATGAATGGGCAGGTCTCGGATTGTCTACACTTCACGAAAATGATATCAATCCATAGAAAGTGATTGACCTAGAAGAGTCAAAGAAGAGAGCATGGACTGAAGTTGAAAGTCCTGCATCAAAACTGAAAGCAAGAAATATGAAAAAAAAAAGAAGCTCAAAGACCTTCTAAAGAAAGAGACATGGATGCCGAGGCTGATTTCAATTCTGAGTCAAAATCTAGTAAGGACAAGCTTGAATTGAAGGTATTAAACCTGCCCTCTAGCTCTAGCACAACTATCTCAAATTCAGACAGTAAAAAAATAGTAGCACTGGAGGTGTTGGCAGATTGCAACAAGAAGAAGAGGAAGGGGATAATGAGGTAACCAATAAAACGCTAGTCAGAACAGTTTGTTTGGTTGGTTTTTATATTTGTAAAACCTAGATTGATGATGTCAAGTCTAATATAGTGGATTTGATCAGACATCCAAAGAAGAAGCTCAGCTCCCAATATCAACGGGAGAAGTCCGTGGAGTAAGCGGCAAGGCAATTGAAGAGTTTGAGGTACATGTAGGACAAGGGTTGTGAGTAGTTGAGGGTGACATTGTTATGGGCATGTTTGCAGTCGTTGGGTATTGGTGAGAGCCTGCCTTTGAAGCAAAGGGCAGACAACCATATTGTGGTATCCCAATCAACATTGTTCATTGGAGAAATGGAGCCCAATATAGGACTAGCAGAAAATTTTGCGTTTGATGAACATGAGGAAAGTGAAGAGCAGGAGAGAACCACTCAAGGAATTGCTGATAACAAGATAGTTTGAGGAGAGGTAATTATTGGGGGGGAAATGACATTGGCAAGGGAGTTGTTGAAGAGATGAGGTGCTTTGACAAAGTAAATGATGTAGAAGTGAGGGGTTTGGACAAGGGTTGCCTTGGGGAGAGGAAGGCTGGAAGTGACACAAATATTGGAAAATCTGACAGTGCCAATGAGAGATTATAGTTTCAAGTAATTTTTTGAGAAGAGCATTTGGTAGCATTGAAGGAGGATAAGGAGAACCAGAAGGAAGAGTCTCCACAGGCTATTACACCAAACAAAAAAGGAAGAATGAGAAGAAGGAAGGGAGGAGATAGAAGCATCATGTTCAAGAGGAGTTTAATAGTTCCCTAGAGAAACCCCTTAATTCAGAGCCAAGTTCCACAGTAGGACTGAGTAAGATAGCATCAAAGGTGGGACTTGACAATGGTGACACCCAAATCCACATTAATAACCCTACCCTCGCTTATTCACCTTCAAGCCAAAGAAATACTAGGTTGCAGCAGGGAAACATACAAGTGTCTACGCAGGTAGACAAAGCTTTGTCCAAAAAGTGTAGACGGTCGTAGCCCATGTAGTTGTTTGCTTATTATTATTATAAGATTTGATTTCAAAGTTACTTGCATCTGTAGACATGGTTAAGATATTTACTTTGGTATGCAGTGTAGGTCAATTTCAAGTTAGTTTTGATATATGTAGCCAAACATATTTTGTAAGTTCCTTTAAAAAGAGAGGCTATTGAAATAGAGATTGATTTTTTTGGGCATACCTTTGTTAGTTTATAATTCCTACATCCTAATGTGGTTTGTTTGGATGTGTTTCATATAGGGTTTAGGTTTTGTTGAAGACTTGTCTAGGGGCCTTGAGGCGATTCTGGTCCGAGTTTTTCCTCACCATTCACTAATGACTCCTTTCAAATACATAACCACTAGTATTATCCATAGCAAGGCATCCATCCATACCTCTATTATTGGGTTAGGGAATGGTGAATTTTGTTCATGTAGCATAGAAGATTGTCTAACAGCAATGGTTTCCTGTCAATGTACCAAAGCCACATGTGGTGAGTTTGCGTATAACTTAGCAAGGCTCTTAAAAAACCACTTCATGCAAAGTATGCATAGCCTAAATAGGATTTTCATCAGGCAGTGTAATATGAAGTGTCAGTGCCATAGTAAGTGTGGTAATTGGGTGGTACAACAGGGGATGCAGTATTTGGTAGAAGTCTATCATACTCAGCATATTGAATGAGGTATTTGAGTTGGCTAGCTTATCCCCAAAGGTGCATCTGTGTTTGAGATGAGTGGAGAGATATTGACAAATGCAGAGATGGAGATTAGGAACCTTGTAGTCCATGAGGGTCTATCATATAATCTGCAACTCAATGCTGATTGGGCCACCAAAAAGAAATCAGATGACAACACTGCTTTGTGTTTGGATGCTACTCACTACGGCAATGTTGCTAGATTCCTAAACCACAGGTTTGATTTCTTTCATAATCCTTTTGTTGGTTTTTTTTTTTAATAATGCATATAAGGTTCCTAACAAGCATTGCATTAATGATGTGCAGATGTGGGGATGCAAACTTTATTGACAAGCCTGTTAAGATTGAGAACATCAAGAGGAGTTCTTACCATGTTGTTTTTTTTGCCAATTGAATGATTCATAGAAAGGAAGGGTTGATATGGAACTATGGCATTGATTTTAATAATCATGGCCCAAGATTGCCGTCCTTTTTATGTAAGTGTGGTAGCATCTTATGTAGAGATGAGTTTTCAAAATGTATTTGAAAACTACCAATGAAGTTGATGTTAAGTTGATGTATATAACTTAATAAATTATGTTTGGTTATAAATTTCATATGAAATTTGTATTGCAATCCAAATTCCAAAAACTCTACTGAAAATTTCAAAGTACTTTTTTGTTTGTCCATACATTCTATGTAAGTAATTCTATTAAAGTAACAATGTAGTGCTTTCTTAACATCCAAACTAAATCAAAACACTGGTTAGAATAAATCAATACCCTTGAATACCGTATTTTATAACACTTTACACAACTCATTTTTTTAAACACTCAAACTTATAGCCAACCACCAGTGCCAAACACAGTATTGGCAAAAAGGCTACTATAAATGAAATCAATTTACAATTATAAAGTGTTTACAAGTAGCCCTAATGAAGCCGTGATTAGGTTCAATGTTCAACTAAAAGTGTATTATAAGTATTAAAAATACTGTACTTGTAATACATGAAAATAATCTACTGATATTTGGTTGGTTTTAAAGGACCCTACACTAAACAAAATAATCCCAATTACTGTTAAATGCCAACCATTCTCGAAACGCATCTTCACACGCCCTTTACAATTCAGCTGACAATTTCTACACTTTAGTTTCCTTCACCTTGTATGAGGCAAGAGTCTTAGGGAATTTGCAAGCACAGACAAGGTGTGCATCTACATGTGCATCTACTGCCTTGTCCAAAAACACATAGGTCTTGTCCACTTGCCCAAACTTCTTGTAGTATTTCCCTCAAATAATAGCATCTCCTATATTGAATGTTCCACCCCATGGACAAGAAGGAGGTTCTAACAATGTGAATTTGGTCTTCTGGCATTGGAGAATGTAAAACAACACGCCATCTTCATTGTCTTCCTCTGCACGAACCATGACATTGTCACCAACTTCAACCAAGTCCCCAATTTCCTCTGAAACTCCATTGTGCAACTAATTCTCCATCTTGTCCATCTCTTCAATTTGTTCAGCAATTGCAATAGAATTAGTAGGTACCAGCCTTTGCACCTACCACTCCTGCACATGTCTAAATTTCTCACGGTTATCCCAATCATTGTCAACACATGAAATACAAAAACAAGATAAAGCACAAGTTTTGAGAAGAGTAAGGTTTATCATGGAAAATCCCATAATGGAATGTAAACCCTTTGAACCTGGAATTATGTTGCATTTTAAACTGTTGTCATTATGATTCACCTCTCCTTTTTCAATGTGCCAGAACACTCTAGATAGAGATGAAGTAGAAGATTGGGAATATGAACTAGGAACCCGTTCTGCATATTTTTCTTCCTAGAACTTCACCACTTGTGAAGCATTTTGCAATTGACAAAGAGGATTTTGGATTTGCTCTACTGCAAGCAGCCTCTTCACCACAACTCTAGCTCCATCCCACTCCCCTTTACCATGGGCCAATTTGAGATAATTCCATCGCATCTTGCAGCCACATGTGATCATGGGGTACCGCGCTACAAAGTACATGGTTGTTGCACACTTGAATTGTGCACTACAGCCGTCACTAAACACCCAGTACTCATCAAGAGTAAAACCTAAATCAAGCAACCAATCTCGATGTAAAAACATACAGTGTTGACACAAATAAGGAATCATAGTCTTTATCATCAGAAATATAGAAATAAGTTTGTTTTAAAATCTCATTTCCGTCCCTCCACATAGTGATGTGTACCAATATAGTGACAAATGTGCAAAAATAATATAGTCTTTGAACCTCATTCTGAATTGCAAAAGAATGGTTATCAGCATAATTGATATGAGAAACAATAACTCCTTCTGGCACATTCATCATCATTAGTTGACACTGCTTGTCTTACCATCTTGCTTGAAAGTTGTGAGTGATGAAGGTTGACAATGTCTTCCTCATATATGATAAAAAACATTTGCACTTGTCTCCTTGAACGTTTCCATCAAATGATTCTTGGCCTTCCCCGTGTTGGCATCTACCCCTACCTGTTAGTACTCAAAACATTTCCACTTCAAGGTAAATGAGGAGTAATTGCACAACTCTTGATCACAAAAATTAAACAAATGGAATCCACATTCATTACAACTTCCCATTAGGCATTCAAGCTTGTGCCACATGTCAATCTCTCCCTTTGGACACACGCAAGATTCCCACATCAATGTTATTCTTTTGAAAACTTGATTGTATGCATGGCAGCTTCCATCCCCGTTGCCTACACAAACCACACATTGACAATTGCAATTCATGTGTGCATGCAAACCTTTGACTTTATCTCTCACGTTATTTAAAGCACTCTTCATAAAGTCCATTTCTACGTGGTAAATGCAATAGCGGATGTTCTTCTCTTTCAATACCTGACCCACCAAGGTTTTAACCTCTTGAAAGCCCTCTGCCACACATTACACCTCGGATGTGCCTCCTTGAGGAATAAAAGGAAACAAGTTTGTCAAACATATCATCCCGCCAATAATGGTATAAGATTAATCAGCGTGCACTGTCATAAAAGATGATGACAAGCAAAGCATATGTAGCTATTGAACTATACAAAAATCACACGATCTTCTGTTTACCTTACTATTATAGATGATTAGAATTATTTAAAACATACTGAGAATGACATGACAAGTATGATTGTGCAGCAAGTATGCAAATAGTATATTTTGTATCCCATTGCAATAATTGTACTATATTAATTGTATTGTACTTGTCAGTCAAGAATACTGTATTTTCCATTTGTACTTTGCTGTATATGAGCTGAATGAACACAAAGTACACCATCTAAACATCAAGGAATAAATTAATACCAAATACAATCATGTACAAAGAAAAGTGTTTTGATATTCCTAGTACGTATTTAGTAGTTGCAATGTACTATTGATATTTTCTGTCTTGATCAAGCATAATAGGTACTATAAGTACGTTTTAAAGTACGTTTTTTAGTATTGAAAAAAAATCAACAATTTGTACTCAAAAGTCTATACTCTTAGCAACTTTGTTGTCTTGTTTTCACTAGTCCCACGTACAGAAATTAAGTCATTGTATTATAATGACACCATAAATAAGTATGAGTACTTTGTTCATTTGTACAGTCATATTTTTAATTTGTTTTATGCACTACAATACAATTTTATAGTACACTCAGCACTAAATAACATGTTAATTATGAAGTTGTTATTGGACAACACAATATAAATTAGCAGCAAAGTATATGTTGAGGAATTTTGTGCCTAACTACTCTTTGCACATATGTAAATTGCTTTATTGTACTAAACACATAAGGAAACTATGAAACAAAGGTTGCACAAGTACTTCTGAATAAACAATAGGGTTTTAAACTATTGTACTTAACTACAAAGTTTAGAAAATAATAAATATGTAAGGAAACCCCTTATATACACCTTGCAATTTGCAACAACATGATAAAAATTGAGTAATCTACTGACGGCCTACCTGGCTACCTCCACATGCAACAAATACTACAATTCATTAAAACTGTATTGGCTTTTGTTGAATGATAGGACCCTATGCATACATGCCTCTTACATCCATACAATAATGTTTTTTTACTATTGGAATTAGTATAAACTCATAATTATCAACCAAATGATGGAAATGAAACCAAAACTAGAAGACAAATACTGGAATTTTGAAACATACCTGAGTCTTGCATAAGTAATGAGTTCACTAGAAGAAAATCTGCAATATACAACTACAATTATCCAATTGAAATGCAACCAAGCCGTGGTACAACTAGAAAACAACTAAAAAGTCACATGGTCACTCAAAAAAACAATCCAACAACAAAGAGGGTACCCTAAATAACTCACAGTTGTATTGTAGTTGTCTGCACTATTGCAAAAACTAGCTAAACAACTAATGAGGACAAAGAATTTTATCATTATCAACTTTCAATCTAGTCATGGATGGTATCCGTTCATATGGACTCCATTAATCATCCAAATACCACCGCATTTGTTCTTGAGTGGTTTTGACAAATGCAGTACTACTAAAAAACAACTCACTTGCAACTGCAGTAATTGTTCTTACCACTGCTCTTTATTTTTTGCTCTATTAACATTTGAGGCTGCCCTTTCTTTGCTTTGGGCAGGTAATTCCGTTCAACTACTCATGTTTGGGGTTTAGTGTGAATGTGTTTTAGAGTTTAGAGTTGTATAGTAGTTGCTTGTTAGTTGTTCCTAGACTTCTCCTACTACTGCGAGTTAACTGAGAAACAACTCCACTGGCACTACAAGGAAAAAGCCTTTTTATGACTAGAGCACTATGGCCCTGTAGTCACATTTGGCTGAAATAAGCAACCCATCAGTCAAGTGGTCTTGAGCTCCTAGTCCCAATCATGTTCTAGTCATAAAATTGTCAATGTGGCTAGGTTTTTTTAGGGACCTCAAAAGGAACTTCATTGGGAACAAGTTCTTGGGTTTAGGGGGTGGATATGACTAGGTCTTGTGACTACGTGACTGCCTCTAGTCATATAAATTTTTGGGTGAGAAGGGGCCGAAGCCACATTGGATTTAGGAACCTTCTAATTTTCCCTCTTTCATTTATTTATTGTTTTTAGGGATTTTTAAGAGATTGTATGATATTTTGATATACTATAATTATTTATATTTAGAAGCCATTGCTTTGTTTATAGCAAACATTTGTGAAAACCCCTGTGCGGGAAAAAACCCGGGTCAACCGGAGACATCAAGATCATGAAATAATGGTGAAATTGAAGTATATGAAAAAACCCCTTGAATAAGGGAAAAAGCCGGAAACCCCATGAGGGATGAAAACCGGCTGCTACTAGTGTGTGTGAAGATATACCAAATATTTGTGGGATACAATTGCATTTCTATTTTATTAATATTCTTTATTTTCATTAGGTTTGTGTACTTGCCTTTCTTCTCAACATGTTTCTTATAATTGTGGGTCTTTGGTTGACTACTTATTTTTCCACTTGGATTGTCTCTTGTATTTTGATTGCTAATTCTAAGTTGTGCTTTATAATCTTTTGACATTTGATCAATATCCATTCCTCTTATTTGACTTTCTCTTGTACTTGATTATTTGAACAAATCTCAGTGCCCATGTACCTTGCAATATTCATAAGTTTTTGTCTCAATTATTGTTGTTTGCTTTTTCCAAGGTGTTAACCCCTAAATGCGTAAGACACCCAATTGAGGTGTTTACAAATCTATGAAGATGAATAGAACCTTATCAAATCCCTGTTTTTAATTTAAAAAATTTCAACACAAATTTTTTTTGAAGTTAGTTTTCAACATCAAAAGTTTGATTTTAAAAATTAATTATGATGATTGATTTTTCTATTCAAGATTTTGTACAAGGGTGTCCATTGCAATCTTGTGTTTTCTAGTATAAAAAATTCTTGAAAATGAGCCTTGAATACACTATAGCTTGGAGAAGAATCCACTTTAGAAATTCTTTATAAAAAATATATAAAAATAGATTTTGAAAGTTGTAAAATGATTATAGCTAGAACACCATATTTGTTAAATTGGGAAAAATAGAGGTACCATTTTGTACTCCACCTTAAACCCAAAAAGTTTCCTTAAACCAGATTTGAAGGTATCAAATTCAATCTGAGCCACTAAGAGTTTTTCCCTTGCAAATTCCTCCTCTCAAGTGAGGGCATGTGTACCAAAAAAAATGCTACAAGCTCAATTTTAGGTAAAACCTTCAGAAGTTCCAAAATGTATTCTTTTTCTCAATTTAACAAATATAGTGTTCTAGACAAATAAATAAGACCTTAAACCTCATAGTTTATTGGTAGCCAAATTTTTAGATTTTACATGTGAAATGATGATTGGAAGACTTCTAGTCACTTTTGCAATTTTTCCACCTTCATGTTCAAACATTATAACCTATCAATTTATAAGTGATGTTGTTATAATTTCTTTTTGCAGATACTCTTTAACATGTTTAGTTTAAATTTGTATAACTTCAAGAAAAAAAACTTGACAAAATTTATGAAAATGTTGATTGATTGTTGAGTTTCATGAAAGTCCAAGAAATTTAGAAAGGCCTCCAGTATTTAGAGATTAAGGTTTATTTTTTATACTTCTAAGGGTTTGTGAAATGCTAATAAGGGAAATGCCTACTCTATTGTTCCATTCCTCTTTGCATCCAATATCAAGGGAGGCATACATGAGTATTTACTATTACAAAGTACTATGTACCTCTTGAAATAATTTGAAATTCATGTAAGTGCATGTAAGGCTACAACCTCATTTGTTGTGATGGTGTATATTTCAATGTATGACTAGAGCCAGTCAAATGTACATAACAAATGGCTGCTCTTAGTCATCCCAAAACTCAATAATGACTATGCGCAATGATATTGTTGTCCTACATGCCTCATATTAGACATTGGTTTTTATTATTATACTTGTGTATGACTAGAATAAGTCAAATGTATATAACACATGACTATGTTTAGTTGTCTAAAAGATTGGATATGACTTTTCATAGTCATTTTTGTGAATTACAATAGTTATATTTTAATAAAACATGACATTGCTAGTCATGCAAATCAAGCTGCTATTCTCAAGGATTAGTATTTTTGCCCAAGTGCAAGAATTGACCACTAGCAAATAGAACTCTACTATCTCTCTTCTTGGTATGCATATATGATACAACAACTCCAAAATCATATTTAAATAGTACTTGCCAATACCAAAGTTCATATATAAAAGGCTGCCATTTATTTTATATTAATTGAATGAACTAGATGATTTTCTATACTTGGTTTATTAGTCAATAGAGCATTGAATTAGTTAGTTTTTGTTAAAGCGTACTTGTTGATGTTTATGCCTTTCAAAATCACTAAAGGTGAGCTTGTCTCTTTGGTTTTATCATATGTTGTTTTCATGTAATGATATGGATGATTCTTTTTGAGGTACCTACAAAATGCACTAAATACACATTCTTCTCCAAAGCAAATTATTTTTGACTTAAGTCAAACGCACACTTTGAATGTTTTTTATAACCTCAACCCCTAAAGGACCAAGTTATGTTTTTTGGCAACATAGTGATTTCAAGCAAGTACTTGTGATTGGAGATTCCATACTTTAGGGTGAAATTTGAATAGGTGTATACAAAGAATATCTTTCATATGCACTAAATTTCAATGTTTTTGGAATTATGAGCAAAAACTTATGGCCTTATATGTTGTTTTTTTCCTTAGCCATGCAATTTGGGCAGATTAGAAAAATTTACTTTTTCAAAAATTCAAATTTGAATTTGAGTTTAGGAGATTTAGATTTGTGTGAAAAACTCTAAATCTCTCCATTCTTTTCAATGAGATGAAAATCATGATGAATTTTTGTTTGTGGGTAATT
The DNA here is from genome assembly GCA_963920765.1 of Ulota crispa. NCBI lineage: Eukaryota > Viridiplantae > Streptophyta > Bryopsida > Orthotrichales > Orthotrichaceae > Ulota > Ulota crispa. The sequence goes on from OY987252.1 coordinate 5,532,200, forward strand.
ATGGATTCTCTTCTCTAAAATAAAATTTGAATTCTTTTATTATACTCAATTTTCAAGATTTTGGAAAGAAAAAGAAAAACCAAAAGATGCAAATTGTTTATCACAACTGCCAAAACTTTAGGATTGGTGTCTTTTATTTTTACAATGAAAATTTTAACAATTTAGTATTTTCAATCATTCTCCATTTCTTTTTACTTACTATTATTCTCCAATGTGCTGTACAATTCCAATTAATTTGAAAATTTTCAAGCATGTATCAAACTTGCCTTGAAGAAAGAATCCAAAGAGTAACAAACATTTTGAAAAGAGTTCATACAAATGTGACCTTGTGAAGTGCAGCTGCCAGAGGTTTTGCAAGGACAAAAAATGGTTTTTACTCAATTCAAACTCAAATATCTTACAAATTACATGGCAAAGTTTTTGAATTTTTCTTTTTATCTTTTGAAATTAGTATACTACACAATTTCACAATTTTGTATATTCAAAAACATTTTTTATAAAATTTCATTTTGGTATTAGAAATGGCTATTTTGGAGCAATTTAAATGAAAATTTAGCTTGGTGCTTAGGAGTTAACTAGTGGTTGGTGCTTGCTACATTTGACATTTACCATTAGAATCTTATCCATATTTTCATATGCTACATAGAATGCAAAGTAAAAAATTTCTGTAATTTTTCAAATTGTATCTATGTGATATTATCAAAAGAGGCTAAAGACGTGATATTATAGAGGTTTTTGTGATTTTAGTAGCATGATGATTTTATTACCTATTTTCAACCCATTTCTTTGACCTCTGAAGAAAACTTGGGCTCTCAATCCCACGGCTTCTCTACTTAGTTGGCCATAATGTGAAGTGGCCACTATATGTTTAATCTTCAAGGGCACCATAAGTTGTTGGAAATTTACTTTACAATTCTATATATTTATAATTAGCAACTTTGGGAATTCCAAAAATAGGGGCATGTTTTAAAGTGTAAACCCTACATGCAAGTATAAAGTTTTCAACCAAATCAAATCTGAGTTGAAAAAAAAAAAGGTGAAAGAGAAAAGAGACTTCTTGGCAACCTTTAAATTATTGGCAAATTTTTACTTAAATCTTATCTCAAATTTAGGCAAGCTATTGACACACTAGAAAAACCATGCCAAAATATGGATGAAATCTCTAAGTCCCTCCTTAAGCAAGTACAACGTTTGCCATAATTTAGATGAAAGCTACAAAAATTAATATATTATATGGATGAACCTGCACAAGTCATGATTCTCTCCATGTTTGTCCAAAAAAATTCACATGCTTGCATTGTTGGGTGTCTATTGTGCAACCAATAAAAAAACAAAATTTCACCTCTAAAGGATGAAGTGTCCATTCATTAGGCACTTGAAAATTTGGGTAGAATCATACAAAGTCAATTTTTATTGGATTTTTTCAAAATTGTTACACAAAGTGTAAGTATGTATCCCCTAAGTGGAAATGTAATTTTTTCCTCAACTGGATGCTTGATTCAAAAAGTATACTGCCCAAAAGAATTTGAATTGGGCAACTCAGGCTATTTTGGCATCTTTGGAGAATATTATGCTAAAACTCTCATCAACTATTGAAATTTGGCTTGTATGTAACTAATAAAATATGATACATAATTGTAAAAAAAAAGAAGTAAACCGTCAAGTTACATTCTAATAGGAGTCAAACTTTATAAACTAGGTGTGCACAATTCCAAGAAGAAATATTTCTTCTAAACACCGTATTTGTTACATTGGGAAAAACAATATATTTTGGGACTTTGAGGTGATCACCTCAAACTGAGCTTGCAGCTTTACTTTGGTACACGTGTCCTCACCTTAGAGGAGGAATTTGCGAGGGAAAATCCTTAGTGGCTCAGACTGAATCTGATACCTTTGAATCTGGTTTAAAGTAACTTTATGGGTTTGAGGGGAAAACAAATTGGGACCCTCTTTTTCCCAATTTAATGAATATGGTGTTTCTAACTTCAAGCCCTATTATCTTGCAATTTATAAATTCAAAGCTCATATATTTTTTTACATATTCTAAATATTTTTCCCTAACATTTCACTATTCAAATTTCAAATAAAAGACTTCCTCATTGCATAAGAAATCATGAAAATATGACTAATGTATTGCTACTTCATTTAACCTCCTAACATTCCAAGGTGATTTAGAATAAATGATTCTATATTTGCTTCTCAAATTTTTTATGAGTGAACTTAACATCAAATACATATGCATGGTCAAAAACCTCATTTTTGTGTAGAGCAAGAACTTTATTCGAGGAAGCCCTAGGGCTCAAAATCTACTAACCTTACTTTGCAAGAATGAAAGAAATTTGTTTTTCTCACTTTGAATACTATGATCTTACAATTAGTCCACCCGGTCAAATTAATAAGCTGAATTTTTTTACGCACAATGATTTATTTGTTTTAACACACTTTTGTATGACTAAACTGTAGAATGAAAAAAAGATTATTTTCAATTTTGGGTGGTGCATTAAAAGTTGGCAATTTCTGAAATTTTTCCTAGAAAATCACACCCTAGGACCTTTAGGGGTTAAAAGCTGCTCCTTGGCCCCGTCCGTAAAGCGAGAGTCGAGCCCACGACCTGGCAGCCTCTCAAGGTAAGTTACTCTCCTGGCACCCCGGATTTCTGGGACCAAATGCGCAGCGCCTGCCGTTCCCGCTACACCCCCACCCAGTGGATGCATGTCCACCTCGTCGCTCCGGCTGTCGATGCGCGCTAGACAGGGTCGCGCCGCGCGTGCGAGTGTCGATGCGCGCTAGATCGGGTCACACCGCGCCTTTCGCCTCGCCGCGTTGCGCCTGCGAGTCTCGAGTATGATCTGCGCCCGATTTCAGCCAAGTGTGGGATACTCTTGCGGGTGGTTGGTCCTGCTAGTGAGCACCCCAGAGTCGGTGCGCATTTGCGCAGTCTAGGGGGAACTTTTTTCCTAAGTGCACAATCACCGATGGTGCCGATGCTCTTTCTGTCCCCTTCCCCAAAACCCTAGTTTGCTTCCTGCTAAGGCAGTATTAGGTTAAGGGTTTATGACCTCTTGACACGAGAATGTCCATTTTGATGAAGCCCACCAGGGAGAACGATGCAACGCGGGCACCTATTGCCATTCAGTTGCAGCATGGAAGCTCAAGTAGCAACAAAGGATTGTATGTTGTTGTTGATGAAAGAACCCCAAGTCACGTTACTGCAAGTAAGGTCTCTTGCGATCCAGTAGCTCGGTTTATCATCCTCCTCTTTGCTTAATTACACCCTTAAGCATCAGCAAGGCAGTGGATTATTATTCAAGCCTTTTACTCATGCAATTTATCTCTTTTTCTTTCATTTTCTCCCACTTACGAACACCTAATCATGTATCTACTTTCCCCGTCCATGGAACCAGGCGATGTTCGTCATTCATTGCAAGGGAAGTTGAGAAGTTGGACACCAAACGCAAGGAGTGGTCGAACCCAAGGCATTCAGCTCACTCTCCAGTCTGACACAGGTGAGATTAGGGTTGGTAGATGGCCTTAACAGTCGCCCGCATTGCTATCAGCACCAAAATTTCATGGGTTGAAAACGACCAATTGTTGCGGTAACTGCACCTTCCCCAAAGCCCTAATTTGTTTTCCGTTGCTGCAGCAGCTCTCTCCATCGTTCTTCCCTTATCTTTTTCGCACATTTCGGGCCACTGCTATAGCAGCTCTCTCCATTGCTCTTCTCTTGTCTTTTTTCTCACATTTTGGGGTGGGGGGTTTATAGCTCTCCCCATCGCTCTTTCCTTGTCTTTTTTCTCGCATTTCAAGGGTACTAAGTTTATGTGAATGCAGGACAGGCGCTGACGAAGAGCAGATTTGGGAAGACGTTGGAGATCAATGGAGAGCGATAGAAAGAGGAGGCGCTGAAGGGCGATACCTGGCATTGCGTTGAGCGTTCTGTTGGCAATTTTTTGTGACGATTCCGCCTCCTTGAGAACAGTAATGTGGACCAAGTGCATGCTCAGGTGCTGGACGGTGTTCTTACCGTGACAATCCCAAAGGTTCAGCAGTCGAAGCCACAAGTCCGCCGGATTGAAATTGCTTGAGCTCTAAAATCTTGTGTGCGAATCCTCAAAATGTCTTTCATACAATAGCTATGAGTATTAAGCATGAAGTCTTATAAAAGTAATGTTCATTCTGGGACTGTCCTTCGCCTTCTGAGTCGAATCTGCAATGGTCTGCTTGGTGGATTCCCATGCAAAGCCTGTGGATTCTTTGGCCTTCTCGATAGCATCTGATGCTTTCTCGCCCACGGAAGGAGATGTGGTGGTGGTGTCAACAGTCTGCGTCGTGTCTTGATCCAGTCCAGCCAGTGCTTTGTCAGCCTTCTTATTGGCTGAGCTCAAAATGTTCTGCAGATTTTTCAACATTCACGAAGTCAGTTTCTAAATCTTTCAGGGGATGAGAATCAATGATACCAATACCAATCAAAGGTAGAGGTGCTAGGGCTAGCGCGTAGAAGAGAGAGCTGGCACCACTCGTTCTTATACAAATCGAAGAAGAGTGTTAGGAATTGCATTTGTTATTGTATACAGGCTCGGTGTGGCATATAGTGGACATGCAAGGTTAATAGTTAGACTCTTGGTTTTAGATCTCAAGGAATTTTGCGCTGAAATAATGCCTTTGTACTTATCTTTTCACTAGTATGAGTCTAGTCTTAAATAATTGAAAGGGGCTCACAGTTTTGGTGTGCAGCTTGAACCAAAGGCAACGCAAGCAATTACTCTTAGAGATCATTCATGATCTTCTACGGGGACTAAGGAGGGAGAGCAGCTTCAAGCAAGTATTTGGGTAGGTTGCTATTTTCATGAATTGGAAGATAAGCTTGAAGATTGATTCTAGGAGTTTTTGTTTGAAATTTCAATCTTTTTAGGGTTTAGGCACTCTTGAAGGCACTCCAATGCTTGATATGTGGGCACCTCTTGCATGTTGCTTCTGCGCCTTACAATATAATGATGTTGGCCAACTCACTTCCAACTCGGTATGCTTTCTCCCGTGGCCGTTCTTGATTTTGTCTTCTCAAAGTTTGCTTAGGTCTTTGTTTGAGCGTACTGGAATTGCTTGGCTTTTGGTTTATGAACCTGAGATTATTGTGGGTGGTGTGCTTGTAGTTATTCATGCAAGAGTTTTATTTGTTTTCAATTAGTGTGTGTTTTGAATTCATGCAAGGTTGATTGACATTCAAATATTTTTGGTAGCTAATTAAGGAGTGTGACTAGTATATGAGACCATGTAAAGGTCTTAAGCTTTAACGGTTAAAATTGAAGGCGATATGTGATGTTACAAATGTGTATGTATGATATTGTAAATGGCCTTGTGATTTTAGTAGTATGCTTTAAAACTTTCTCATTGAATGTTGTTGTATGTGTTGGTTAGAAATTAGGGAATTATGTAAGCATTTTATTCAACATACAAAAAGAGCTAAATAGAGAGATCACTTGGACTTTTGTACCAAAATTTTTCTTTAATGTTTCAGAGTTCTCTTATGGGTGCTTTGCAGTTGCAATGTTCATGGGATAAAGACCACTTTTTTGTGGATATTTTGCAGTTGCAACGTTCAGAAGATGGAGACTACTTTCTTCATGTATGTTACTACATTCTCTTTTTAGTTCAAAACTTTTTTTTAAATTATACTTTGTAGTTACAACCATGTTCTGAAAATTTTGAAAGGGATTCTATATCATTTTCTTTTTTAAATCTTGGGACCTATTCAATTATTTTCATGAAGTTTTTTTACATAAGTGCATCCCTTCTTTTGAAATTGTGGAAAGAGTCAGAAATGGCTCTATGCATTCTCTACTTATTTCCATACTTTGTGTAATAGCTATGTCCCTATTTTGGTAATGTAGAAGCCCTTTAATGCTATCTACACTAGATTACATAGGTAGAATTCTAGCATCACTAAAATGGGTAATGTTCTAGCTCTTATGGATATATTCCAATATTTTTGTGTGTAGGAATCAAGGTTTGGTATATAGAAGCGTTAGAACTTCATGTTGTGTGCAAAGTTTAGACATGTGAATTCTTGCATTTTTAGATTTTGAATGTTTACTTGTCTTTAGAGGTGGTGATTGATTGGAAGATTTTGTGTGCTTTCAAAAATTCACAAATGTTTGTGACTATGTTTTCAAGTGACATCAAAATTTGAAGAATTGTTGTGTTTAAATTTTGGTTCATTGTTTATTTTTCTAGTTGCTTATCCCACATTCTAGTGAACTAATAGAATGTCAACTTATTGAAATTCAAAATGAAAACTTGTGACATCTTTTTGTATGTTATTATAACATATGATTTATATTTTTGATTTCAGGTTCAACTATGGAAAATGGACTAATGTGCTAAAAGCACTTGGCAAGCATGGATACATGGAGATGTAGGCAATAAGAAAGGAGTCTCTAGAACAATATTTGCACTTGTTGCTTCAATAGTAGTTGCCTTTTTTACGTGACTAGTGGTAGTCATTCAAACACCTCTTTATGACTCTATATAGTCAAAGATGATAAACTAGATGGCTTTAGTCTTAGAATGTGACTACTTGTAGACTATAATTACATTTGTCAAGACTTGTTGAGAAAATAGTATGACTAATAGTAGTCATTGAATATTCAGATTTGACTACATGTAGTCATTGATTTGAAACAAAAGTGCTTGCAAAAGTGCATGATTCTTATCAAAGTTGACTGAGCATAGTCACATGTGATAGTTATTGTTGACTAAGTGCAAACATATTTCAACTTAAATAATTCATTATCAATTTTAGTCATAATGTATAAATAGATGACTAAGTGTAGTCATATTGTCAAAAATTATGACTATGACTAGTCATTGCTAATCATGACTAGTCTAAATCCAAAATTATATATATCCTTGACTAGGATGAGTCATAAAACATTCAAAAAATGACTTACTATAGTCATAATCCTTAATGAAAAAAAGTTCAAGTATATGACTGAACAAAGTCATATTCCTTTACCCTATACCACTAGACATGACTACGCTTAGTCATGGATTATGACAATAGATAGTCATATTAGTCAAAAAATATGACTACACACAGCCACGACATTGAGAATCCCAAGCCAAGTCCCCTTTGAGGTCCCTAAACTCCATTGGGAACGTCCCATTGGGAACAACTGGCCCCCATTTGACTGCTAGTCACATTGGTCAAATGACTTGACCAAGATGTCCACAAGTAGTCCAGTCAGAGCCTATTTTTATGACCTTGTAGAGTCAAAATCCTAGTCATAAAAAGGCCTTTTCCTTGTAGTGTGTTTCTACCTATTTTTATGACCTTGTAGAGTCAAAATCCTAGTCATAAAAAGGCCTTTTCCTTGTAGTGTGTTTCTACCTATTTTTACCACCATCTCTTTGATTTTTTTCATGCTAGTGCATAATGCCCAAGACCCTCTTCTAGCCTTGGACGGTTTAGGGGACTGAAATTACTTCCATAGTCATTAGTGTGAATAGGGTAAATTACTGCAGTTGTAAAAAAGTTACAAATTAGTTGTTTTTGGGTAGGACACAACTGATTTACTACTACAAAACAACTATTATGTGACTGCTTCTAGTAGGGTTTGGAGATACGGTTTCTTTCTTAAGAATCTAGCATTTGCCTCATTTCTTTTACTCTCATGTGTTATTAGATGTGATGCTATTACCCTTCATGATTATTATGTGAATACGTTATAATAGGGTAGTTGTGTTGTAGTTGAATCTCAATTGTTTGTAATTGACCTCACTCAATTTGTAGTTGTTCTTGTGGGTTTACTCTTTAGTTGTAGTACAGGTGCATTTTCAATGTACAGTTGTTTTTTTTGAGGATACAACTACTTGACAACTGCAGTCAATTTATTTATGACAACAAGTAAGAGTTAAACTTTATTTGAATGTGCAATGTAAGTTGATACTTCAAAGTTCAAAAAATGATTGGGGTTTGTGATTTGTACAAAGCAAAAAAATTCTCAAAATATCATTTTGTTGCATTGATATACAATGTTCCCAAAAGAATATTGTTAACTCTACTTTGACCTCCTTCAATACAACAAGTATTTGCAGCAGTTCTTCCCAATCATCATTGGAGGCATCTCATTCACCCAATCTCCTCCAAACCTTAAATTTGAGTTCTTTACCATGATCACTTGATTGCTTCTTCACAATTCTCAATAGGCACTTCCTCCTCCTTTTGCACACACAACAAGATTAGTAGAAGTGCTCTGTGTGGAAGAGCAATCCTCTTTTGATTTCTCTAGTCCACTATATTAATTTTGTCCCTCAAACATACCCTATGCGCTTTAAAAATGGGCAGCTCATAGACTTCCATGTTCTATTTACATATAGAAAGAACCAACAATTACTAAATTTGTATTCAATTCAAACTTAGAGTGTTGTTGACTTTTATTTGTGGAGTACAACTGTAGTGTGATTATAAAACAACTCATACTTCACTACAATATGACCTGTCAAATATAACTAACTGCATAACAACTAACATACAACTACTATACAATTGACAAATATATGGCAATAGTATAAATAATTGTTATACAACTCAAGAAGTCAATTGTTCTTGAACTCTAGATATTTGAGACATCTTACTTGTCTTTATTATTTTTCCCTACTTTTAAGCAAATTTGCGTGGACAGTAGCAACATAATTTTGAATAGGTATGTCTCTCTTCTATGGTTCTTCTACTATATGTATTCTTTCTTTAGTGGAATCTGCGTGCTCATTCTTGTTTGTGTCAAATGAAGGATCTAGATTCAATTTCTAGACTTGCAATCAATCTAGCAATTGCAAACCTTAAGCGCAATAAAGAAGGAGAGAACATACTTATAAATTACTCAAGGATGCAAGAGTTGTTGAGCTTGCTTCTAAATTTGTGTCATTGTAGGTCATAAGTGGGGAATTACAACCAAATTTGTTTTTTTCTTCATGTAGTTCATGTCATAGTCCTTGCTGCCATGCAGTAACTAAGAAATAAATGCTAATGTGTTGGACGACATCAATTGTATTTGAGTCATGTAGTTGTTTTCTAGTTGTTTTTAGTGATATTTCAATCCTTTTTGCTTGCCGCCATGCAATACCTAAGCAATAAATGCAGTAGTATTGCTAAACGGCGTCAATTGTATTTTAGTGGGATAGTCGTTTTTCAATTGTTCTTGAGTGATGATTTTGTTGTTTTTTAGTTAGCTTGTAGTTGTATTACAGTTGTATTAGTCAATGCCCAAACCTTGATTTCTTCAAGGCAATTCAATCCATATCTCACTTTGCACTTGGCCCACAGGAGTTATGATATTTGGAAATCCATCGAGAGAGGTTGAATTGCATCATTGAAGTTAGGTTGTCTGGTAATTAGCTTTGGTATTCATTTGTGGTGTCTATGAATGCTTAGAAGGGATTGATTTGCATCCTTGAACTTAGGTTATTTGGCATTGAGCTTTGTTGTTGCTTTTATGGTGTTTAGAGGTGTTTAGAAGGGCTGATTTTTGTAGTTGAAGTTAGATTGCTTGCCCTTGAGATTTGATGTTGGTTTTGGGGAGTTTAGAGGAGTATTGAAGGGTCAATTTCTTTCATTGAAGGTAAGTTGCTTGTCATTGATCTTTGATGTTGATATTAGGGTATTTAGAGGAGTGTAGAAAGGCTGATTTTTATACTAGATGTTAGGTTGTTTTGCATTGAGCTTTGTTGTTGCTTTTAGGGTGTTTAGAGGCATTTAGAAGTGCTGAGTTCTATAGTAGAGGTTAGGTTGTTTAACACTGACCTTTGTGGTTGTTTTTATGGTGTTTAAAGGTGTTTAGAAGAGCCAATTTGCTTCATTGAAGGTAAATTGCTTGTCATTGATCTTTGATGTTGATATCAGGGTTTTTAGAAGAGTGTAGAAGGGCTGATTTTCCTATTAGAAGTTAGATTGTTTTGCATTGAGTTTTGTTGTTGCTTTTATGGTGTTTAGAAGCATGTAGAAGGGCTGATTTTTTGTAGTTGAAGTTAGTGTCGTAGCACAAGAAAGTAGTTATCCTCTTACCAGTATTAAAAGGACTTAAAATACCAAGATAATGACTTGTATATCTTTCCACAAGGATTTAGTTTGCAGATCCAAAAGATGAATGGAATAGGATATGAAAACCTTGCTTAGAAATTGCAAACATGCACCAGAACAAACACACACCAAAACAAACACACACAAAGAATAACCGGAATATCCAAAGGATTATCCTAAATCTTGCACCTCTTTTGGATCCGTTTGTAATACTTAACTATGAGCAGTAGAAGTTTAGCCTCTATATTAGAGGAATCCGCTATTTGGAATTGAGGAAGGCAACGTGAAATCCTACCCTTTGAGAGTTTAAAGTGAATGAAGGATCACTAAACAAAAGAATGACAAAGAAATACCAGGAAAATGAGAAGCACGTATTTTCCTCATAGCTACTTCGGAACTTAATCCAAACCAACAAGTCATCCAGGAAACCCCCACAATCCTAACTTACTACAACAACAGACCTGCCCATACCTAATTCCCTTTGCTGAATTGGTAACCGGATAACTAGCAGATTTCTATCCGTATGTTTACAATCACCCCTGATTGTAGTGGAACCTCTTCAGCCATCAACTAGCCTACTTCCGAATCGCTATTCGGATTGCACCTAGCTTAAAGGTGGCTATTCTGCACAGCGGTATCCTGATTGTAAACTTGAACAAAAGCAATCCTCTAGTACACACAATTTTCCAACCACCTCAATAATGCTACAGAAACCTGATCAGACATGATCTAGAGGCTATCTTTGCTTTCTTCTCACTCAATGTTTGGCTACCCACACAAAATAATGGTTTTAGCACTGCCGGCATATCCACATTGCACCAAGGAATCAACTCAACATTCAGAAGTGGAAATCCAGAACTTTGCTTTGCATAAAGAAATTCAAAAATACAAAATTGCCCAAGGCAACAATGGTACAGTCGCCCCTAATAACTAATTATTAGGAACATCAAAAAGTTCCCTAAAAATAAAGTTATCGATAAGAGAATGATACGTTTCATTTCCTGATCCACAAAATGTGGGTTTGTCTTTCCAATGCAAAGTTCCTTCAAAGGGTCAATCTCAGATCCTAGAATACTAGATCTATGAACCCAAATGTAGCTAGACAGGAGGTAACAACCTACCTTCCTGTAAAACCTCCCCCCTTTTATTTCAAACTACCTACTACCACTCTAAAAATCCTAGGTGATAGCTAGTTGCCCTTCTTCTTCAAAGAAGGAGCAATGGTTTGGCAGCACTCTTGCGTGCACGGTTGTCTAAATTGACGTGACGTTGGATTTTCACGTCCAGATGTCATGACGCATCCATCCTGATGTGTTTGGACGCGACAGGATCCATCCGCAATGCTGATGGGCAATCCAGGCCATGGATGAAGTTCGTCAACAAGACTGTTGATTGATTGATGAGCCCGTCAATTGATTGATGAGACCGTTGGCTAGATGCTGAGTCCGTCAATTAGCCGCATTGTCCGTTGACTGAATGCACGGGCCGTCCAATGGACAAACGGTCCGTCGACTGGACAACTTGACTAGGTTTCTAGTCCATTGAGCAAGACTAGCCGTCCATGAAATTTTTAGGGTTTAGGGACCATAAAAAGGGTTTCCTCATATTGAAGGTCACTTTTCCTTATTCATCTTTGCTCCTACGACTTGGTTGGTTTACAACCATTGCACTAGAGGGAAGGCCAAGAAGAGTGTGTGTAGGGAGCACTTGTTATGAGAGCAACAATTGTTGTTTCTTCATCTCATTTCATTCAGAATACTAATCTTGCGTTCTTCTTTGCAGGGTTAGGTAGAAGAATAGGTAGTGGCAATGGGAGGGGAGAGGACTCAATGAGACCCATGGTACACGCAACAATCAGATGGGAAAAGTGCATGCAATTACTGCGGGAATTTCATAAGTTATTGAAAAGATTGCTTGCTTTTCCATTTGGGGTACAAGGGAAATAATAGCCTCCCTGGCGTAAAGCCATGCAACAAAGTTCCCGCAGTTGTGAATGCCATATTTTACAATTATGGAGGAAATGTACCTGTTGTCTTTTTGGGTGAAACTGAAAATAATGTGGAAATGACATTGCCGTCAACAATTCCTGCAAGTGCGGTATAAGGGGAGCAATGGCGTACTGCTTCAGTCTCAGCAAATGAAAGTGCGGAATTGTACAAGGGACAATGCTCCCAAGTATGTTTGTCAGAGGCGTCTGGCCCTAGTTTAGCCCCCAGTCAACCTTTGACACAATTATCTGTATAAGAAGGAATGAACTCCTCAAAGAAACAAATGCTAGACAAGAAATGTGCTAAGTTTTTTTATGAAGCTAATATACCATTCAATGTAGCAAAGCACCATGCTTTTGTAGATGTAGTGAGATCAACATCGGAGGCAAAAGTTTTGTACAAACCTCCAGCTTACCATGCACTTTGTACAAAGCATTTGGAATCTACAAAGGACAAAGTGGTAGCAATGGTGCTAGGGAAGACGAGGGGACCAATCCATAAGTATGGTGTGACAATATGTTTTGATGGATGGGACAATGTCTTGCATTGGCCATTGATCAATATCATGTTGGTATGTAAAAGCGGAGAGGTATTTCTTGGATTGGTAGATACCACAAGTGAAAGCAAAGATGCTACTTATGTGGCTAATTGTATGCTTGATTTCATCAAAGAGGTGGGGGGACAGAACATAGTATAGATTTGTACAAACAACGCAAGGAGCATGCGTGCTGCCTCTGCTCAAATAATTGGACGGTTTCCACACATTTACTTTCAAGGTTGTGCAGCTCATGTGCTGGACCTATTACGCGAGGATTGGGGAAAACAAGATTGGATTTCAGCATTGTGGAGAAAGTGAGGGTCATTGCAAATTACATTTATAGGCATCACATGCCGCTAGCAATCTTTCAGTGGCATTCTCCCAATCATATGTTGAAAAATCCAAATGAGACTTGCTTTGCAACAAAGTTCCTCATGATTGAGTGTTTGGTGGAGGTAAATGTAGTAATAATTTGATGGCTAGCTTTGCAAAACACAAGGATAAGCTAACACCAAATTTGTTCAGGGAAAGTCTAGAATAGTTAAAGTTATAAGATCTAAGGTCAAATATAAGGTAAATAATGTTCAATTAAAGAAATGTAAGGATAAGGTTATGACAAAGGTACATCTATTTAGGAATTAGGTAAATAGACTTGTGTTTGCCCTCTCTCATATGGGTTTCAATAACTAATAATTAGTCCATTAGTTAAATATGCAATCCCATGCAAATGCTATAATTCTATCAAAGAATTTAAAAAATGAGATTAAGGGAATTAACATGCATCAAACAAACACATGCAATAATCTTTGGCAATAGTCACAATTAGTAGCCAAATGGTCCGAGGCTATAGTCTTGTTATTGTGTGTTATCAACATCACAATGTTGCAATAGTTTGGTAGAAATTGTCTGTCAGTAACCATGCGTTAGTATTTTGTAATCAATAACCATACAAGAAAATTATATTAATTTCTATCCTTAACCTTTTCTGCTTTTAGCACATCTATGGCCTAGCTCAGAAAGGATTCAGAAAAGAATTAATCATTTGCATGATTAAACAATCTGTGATTTTCACATCATCATAAACATCATCATTCTATCATTCAGTCGATATATATACCATTCAGTCAATAGCCCGTTCAATTCTATCATGAAATACTAAATCTATAAGCTAATGCTTCAGTTTCTATCACAGAAACTATCATGTATCAGTATATGTATAAACAACATCATCTGTCAACTGCCATATGCTTTCTCCTTGCAGTGTATTTCAATAATCAGGAAATGGTACTTAGCTATAGTCTTTTGCTTCACTTTGTGGCTATAGTCTTTCTCCTTTACTCCAATATTCAATCATAAAAAGGCACACGCAAAGTATCACTCTCAGATCATGGCCATCATCTCATTACTCAAGCATCACATCAATCAATTCATAGCCTTCCTCTCAAATTTAACCATCCGGGCTATAACCTCACAACTTCAATTATAATCAAAACTATTTCTCTCAGAGGTATCTCACTTCTTTAATTATTTTATGCATTGAGTTTTACAATTAGGGTTATGTCAATTGCCTTCAGCATTTTCTCTCTTTGGAAAACACTTACACGATCTTTGTTAATGAATCGGCAATAGTCTGGATACTTTTCTCAAGTATAATCTCCTTTGCTAATTGCCTTGGCTATAATCAATTAAAAATTTCATCTTATTACAACAAGGAATACACTTTCAAATATGGTTTTACTATAGCTTTTCACTCTCAATCACTAAGACACCGTCAACGGCAATAGTCTTAACTTCCACAATATGAACACACATTTCAGATCATAGCCTTTTCTTTCACAAGTAAAATTTCTATAACAACTCCGGCTATGTTCTTCTTATTTCCACTCACTTAATGAGTTTGCAATCGGCTATTTCCCTAAGTTCCCAATCATTGAGTCACTCTTTCTCCGGTTATAGCCTCAATTTCTATAAACAAATGTTCAAACACGACCATTGCCTTAAGCTCTGCAAGTTGATCACCCTTGCTCTGACTATAGCCTGTTACATTCATTCATTGAGTTTCCAATCAGCCAATGCCTCATATACAAATGAAAACATCTACTTTTGACTATTGCCTTACCTCTCTCAAGCTATAATCAAACAATTACAATCGGCTATAGTTTGGTATGCTCACTTGCTGTATCTCAATCAGCCATTGCCTTCAATCAAAGTTCAAGTCAATCACATCAGTCATCAGCAAATGCATCAATCAATTCAAACATCAATAAATTAGATCACTCAAATAACATTGGCTTTGCTTCACGCAAGCTAGATAAACAAACACAAATAGATTATTGCCTTCTACAATCAAAGCAGATTGGGCGCATACATATTATATAGCATAAAATTAATACAAAGAAAACAAAGAAAAATGCTGCAAAGGAAGACATACTCTAATATCTGCTCCAAAGAAACATCAAGAAGTCCATAGCCTATATTCCAAAAGAAAAGATCCCTTCACATTTGTAACTAACTTTGGCTATGCAACTTCTAATCGTATATAGCCTACTATCCAATTGCTTCAAAAACCACATACACATTACACTACACTTCTAAATCCAAATGCATTTTAGAACCATTCACACTCAAAATTCAAATGCAAACATAAAATTCAAAAAGTAGTGTTTCTAGTAAGGAAAGCCGTGGAATCGACTATCCATGATCTGCAGTGGAATGAGTACATGAGGAAATTGACAACAGACAAAACACAAAAAAACGCGGACTCTATTTGACAACATGTGCAATCAAATGCCTTTTGGAAGTCATGTTTGAACTTCGTGAGCATGATGGAACCTATCTTGGTTGCTCTTCGAGAGTTTGATGGCAAATGTCCATGTATAAGGAAGGCATGGCTTGTGATGAAGAACGTGGAGAAGACAGTTTTATCTTTCAAGGATCCACCGTTTTTGTTACCAGTTCATTATGCGGGTCGCGCCAAATACAAGTTTTACACAAGGTGGGATATGATGAGAATAGATCTACATTATGCAGGTGCTCTATTGAATCCCTTCTTATTTGATGAAGTCACGCTAATGGACCACAATGAAGCAAAACAAGCCATATTGAGAGTATTGGGCAAAATGTTAGTTGGAGACCAAGCATTTGCCTCAACTTTGACTGAGTTCCAAGCTTTCCAAGAAGGGCAATGCCATTTTGGTGGACTCCCATGCGTTCACACTTTAAATTTTGTAGCCCATGAATGGTAGGATCTTCTTGGAGCAGGTGCCCGTACTCTTGCACCGATTGCCAAAAGGATCCTTGTGCAAGTGTGCTTTGCATCATCATGCAAAAGGAATTGGAGCATGTACTCCTTTGTTCACAACAAGGCTTGCAATAGATTGACATCAAAGCATGCAAAGTAGCTGGTTTACATTTATACAAATTCTAGGACTCTGAAGGAAAGGGCTGTAGCTGACCCAACGAGGTGGTATACCAAGAACATGATATTAGAAGACTCCATGACAAAAGAGTCTGATGGACTGGATTGTAGATCTATTCTCTCTAACCCCAACAATGACAACTCTGATGAAGATGGAGATCCATTTTGTAGGGACAATGGGGTGCTTGAAAGAGGTACCGTAATTGACAAGTTTGTATTTGACTTTGATGAAGGGGATACTATTAGCAATGGCCACAAGGGACATCAACAAAGACCACCACATATTCCACATCTAGGGACTGTTGTACCAAGCGGGGGAAATATAAAGGAGGACAATGTGGTTGAAAATTTGCCAAGTCTTGACACTCTTGACAAACAATTGGCCACTTTAGCATTACCAAGTGGTATTCAAGTTCAAAGAGAATGCAAACATGATGAAGTCGTACCACTAGCATTGCCTACTAAAAATGCTCGTATAGAATGGCCCTCTTGTACCCCTGAGATGGATATGCCTCCTCCACATGAAGTCTCAATTGGAGTGCGGCACAAGACGCCCATGTTGGACAATCCACCAATTCAAAATTTGTCAAGGCCGTCTTCTTCTGAAGTTCATCCTCCTGCACCAACTTTGTTGATAGGCACACGGTTGACTAATCTCTTCCCAACTCTAAATATGCCGGAGCATAGGACTTTAAACTGGGCTTCATCACATCCAGGTGTACGTCTAAACAATCAATTTAAGCGTCCTCATCAACAAGGTACTACTAGTGAACACGTAAGTAAAAGAGGACGGCAAAGGTTGCAAAGAGAACATGCAGCAGCCCAACCATTTGACTCTGTAGGGATGCTCAATACAGATGGGGTTATGGATGCAACTAGGCAAAGACCTATTTGGATAGTGTCCTCCATTGTTTGTCCTTCTCCTTTTACTAGCCTCATTTCCCTTCTTGATGCATCAAATCAAATCAACAGTGCTAGATCCAACAATTATGACAATTCCAAATTTGTTGGGGCTATGTTTGGTGACTCAAGCAAGGTTCTAGAAGATAGTGATTATAGAGTGCCGCAATAAATTCCGATACCAGGAGTTGGCAACAATGAAACTCCTACTAAAGAAGGTAATGTAGTTATTTCTAGGCACAACTTTAGGCACGGAAATTGTTGAGTGATTCCATGTGGAAGAGAACAACGTCTTTATGTTCTCATGTGCAAGGGTTTAGATTGCTCAACCCTACATGCCAATTTTGGCATTAATTTGAAGGATCACTCTTGCTTCTTTGAGTTCTTTCACTCTCATCAGTCTCATCTCATCAACTGACAGAGGACGTGCATAATTTTTTTACACCCCTTTTGCATTATGTCCATGTGTTTTTATAGTAGTCCATAACAAAATCTCCTCCTTAAAATTTAAAACAAACATTACCTCTGAAATATGGGTTTATTAAATACTTATAGCAAAAAGTGTTGGAATGACTTGAAATTGTTACCACATCCTCCAATTAGGGTGTGTGACATATGCAAATTTTTTGGGGATCAAATTCAAACATGGTTCATGGTGACCCTTTTGGGGGTCACTTATTCAAATACTTGCCAAAGGATGGGATATTGGGGGGATTATATAATACCTATTGCAAAAAGTGTTGGAATGATCTGAAATTTGTACCACATCCTCCCATTTGGTTGTGCGACATGTGGGAATTTTTTGGGATAAAAATGAAACATGGTTCATGGTGACCCTTCTGGGAGTCACTTATTCAAATACTTTTGCCCTTTGAGGTACACTTTAGGGTTAGAATAAATTGATAACATCCCATAAAACCATTCATTACAAAAAGCCTATATATGGTCAGCAAAACAATTATTTATTTACATTAAAAAAAAAAGATAGAAAACATTACATTCATAAAAGAATGCAAGCATTGCTACACATATATTTCTCCACTATTATAATGGACGCTAGTGCTAAGTGGTACAACCCAAAACTTGCACTGCTCATGTAATATGTTGATAACTAGCCTTCCTTCCTTGCTTCTTTGTCCTTTAATTCTTGTACATTTTGGGCTTCGCGGTAGGAACCCAGAGGTGGTGTCTAGTTTGTTGGAGCCCTACTAAGTCATTGCACAGCATGTGTCACTAAGCGTCGTTGCAGTGCATCCTCCTAACACAATTCCCCCAATATTGCCTGGAACATCATAAATGCAGTATTATCAGGAATCATCTCTTCATTTCCTTTCTCTTCCTTCCATACCTTTGCTGCAATTTTTCCTACGGCATATCCATCTCTGTGTATACCTACCCATGGTGGCTTCACCACCCTAGTGGAAGATACAAAAGGCCTTGCCCCTCCAGTCAAGTACATCAATTCCGGTGCCACCCACCAATGTTTTTTTCTTGTTGCCTACAATTGTCCAAGGTCTTGTAATTGGTGCAACAAAGAGGTTGTTTCATTCAAGCAACTGCCCATTCTCCAATTGCATAGCCTAATCCACACAGTTCTTCCATCATTGTTGGGAAAGTGCAGCATGATGTTATTCAGAGTGATGTTGTGTAGTACCAAAAAATGCTGCACTGCCTCAATGATGCAAATCAACGCCCACACAAGTTCAATATGATTTTGTCTGTATGCCATGATTTGTTTTGCTTCTTCCATCACTTGTAGAGTTGCGTGATATGCAAGCTCTCCAATTTCTTCATAATCTTTGTTCATGCAATCCAAATGAAACATGGCACCCAAGGTACCTCCATTCCACCACTATGAATAACATTCCATAGTTGTGTCATTCATAGCAAAGAATTTAATGACTCTTGGATGCTTGCATGGACAAACCAATGCCGTGATGGACAACTTCTCCCTAGCCTTCTTCAAATCATCAACACGCAAAAATGTCTTCCCTGCTAATTCCATTGTATCAAGAATATGTTTAGAATTTTGGAGGGTGACTCTATGCACCCTTCCATACCCCCTTTGTTTGCTGCTGCTTGATAAGGCCGTCACCACCACCCCTTGCTCAAGGAACACCACCCCTCTTGCTGCCCCTTGACCTATGGCCAAGTTTTGACTCTTTTGAAACCACGGAGCAAAGCAAACATTGCTTGACAAGAATCCACGGATTGCATTGTGCCACCAGTACACCTTCCTGTGCAGCAGCTTCAATGCTCTTTGCTTTGGCTCACCATCTTGCTTGAAGCCTTTTATGTTGTCGGCAACTTGGACCAGGTTGAAGATGCAAGTTTGCACTTGATCATCTAGCCAATTATGGAAGTTCACCTTCATGCGGTCCTCCAGCCACTTGTCTTCGTTCATCGCTGTCCAAAACAAGTGGTGGAGTGTTTTCTTAACGGTATCCACTCCTTGCATTCCATGCAAGATGTATGCCGTATTCAGTTGCAAGATGGAGTATTGCTCAAAAAAATTCATTGCCACTTCTTGCAACATCCTTGTTGCAATCTTCTTTGGGTACTCCTCAGGGTTTGTAGCTTTGTGCTTCTTTTGTTGCTTTTGCTTCTTCCCCTTTGAAGATTCCCTAGCATCCACAATATTGATCCCATCTGGTCCTGCAAGAGCTGCCTCTGAAACACCATCTGTTGATTCTAGAGATATTTGCACAATTGGATCCCTAATGCCTATGAACCAGGCATCCACCTTGTCCTTTGAAAAGTCATGCCTCGCCATTGAAATATAAATCAAATATACAGAACAAAGGATTTAGGGTTTAGAATTTGCAAAAGTTGCAAAACTCCCCTCCCCTCCATCATCCAAGCCCCTACCCAAGCACCCGTGCTCCCAAGCAAGGATTGAAGACAATCGAGGACAAGGAAGCACTGTCAGAGCAGGAGGGACTCGTGCAAATTAAACCAAAAGTGATGTATAAGTAGGCAATTCTTGTGGACGGCAAGTTTGTTGAGGGGATGGATAGTTTGTCCTCCGAAGACGGGCGGGCCATCCGATCAACGAGCAGGCCTTTGTGGCAATGGGCAGCCAAACAAGGCAATGGGGGGCCATCTAGGCAACGGGCAGGCAAACAAGGCAATGGAGGGGCCGTCTAGGCAATGAGCAAATTGTCTCGGGTCTTGGGCACGCCAACAAGGCGATAGACATTTTGTCATGGAGGCCATTTGTGGAATGGATGTGGAAGCCATCCATTGGATACCCTACAAAGACGGTTGGAGCAACCAAGGGTCAAAATATCTGTGGAAATTCCTTGCAGATTGCGACTCCGAAGGAATTTTTACACATGTTGCCCTGGCTACAAGAACTGACTGGAAGTGGGTGAAAACTAATATTGGGTCATTTAATTCCATGAATACTCCTATAGAATTGAACTTGCTCATCAAATCCTATGCTCCATTAACCCCTAAATGCCCAAGGATTTGGGTGTTTACAAAATTTTGAAGATGAATAAAACCTAATCAAATCACCTTTTCTAGTAATGTCTCTTGAACACAAGTTTGTCTTGAAGGCTACTTTCAACATCAAAAAATTGATTTAAAAAATGAACATTGATGATTTTTCTACTCAAGATGTTGTACAAGGGTGTCCACTGCAATGTTTAGTTTTTTAGTGTTGGAACATTGTGGAAATGAGCCTGGAATACTCTAGAGCTTAGAGAAAAATCCGCATTATAAATCCATTCAAAAAAGATACAAGAGTATATTTTCAACATTGTAAATTGACTAGAGTTAAACTTGTAATAATCTTGAACCTCATATTGTATTGATGACCATTTGTTTAGATTTGACATCCAAAATGAGGATTAGAAAAATTCAAGCATCTTTTGCAGCCTTAACACTCTCACATTGAAACATGATAATCTTTCAAACTACAAGAGATACTATTGAGTTTTCATTTTCCCTGCAATTTCTACCATGTCAAACTCAAATTCATACAATTATAGTTTCTGGAAACTTTATGATATTTACAAGAAGCTTGGTTGGCAATAGAGTTCCCTGGAAATGCAAAGAAGTTAAGAAAGGGCTTTGGCATTTAAGGGGTTCAAGGTTAAAACAACCCAAAGCAGCACACATCTTAGTTAAGGTTCAGAATTGATCCCGACTTACCATCTCCAGTGCAACTTTGAGAAAACCTTGAACTGCAATGGGAGTCACAATTGTAAATTATCCTTATGCTTCCAAATAAAGTTAACATGGCACCTTACCATAATAAGTTCATGTAGTTGAAATTTATGCCATGTAGCATGTGTTTTTGCTACAAACATATACTTGCCTTCCCATCATTGAGCAATTACATGAAATTGTGAACCCTAACGGGGTCACCAAGGAGTTAGCGTCAATTAATTCCACAATTTTTTTTTTCTCACTTATCAAGTCATTTCCTTGGAAGTAGATGTTTCCACTGCATTTTGAATAAAAAAAAGGGCCTAGCCCTCATGTCGTTCAAGAGTACAAAGTTAGAATTAAAAACAAACCTTACCACATTATCAGGGTCCTATCACTTGGAGGCTTGGAGCTCTAAATGGCAATTTATCTTGGCTTTTTTAACCAATGAGGGATCATAGTCCCTTTGAGGGACAGGTTGGATTGCAGGCATGTACGTATGGCTAAACTATTTTGTGTGACTTTTTGAAACATTTGTCAAAGCTGGGGAATTCAAAGATCTATGTGGGAATCTACTTTTTTCTTCATTCTAACATTTCATGAAGAAGTTATGCATGAATTTATGAAAACTTGTGGAGGACTTCCCGTTCAGGACTTTGGGCAACCCAAAAACTTTGTTAATTTTTAATGTTTTTAAAACTCAAAATTTGAAACTTGTTCTATAAGTTTTTGTAATAGGTGAGAAGCTTTAAATCATTCAATTTTAATCAATGACATGATAGTTATGAGGAGTTTTTGTATGCGGGCAATTATGGATTTTCTACTCTAAAATAAACTTTGAACTTTGTAGTCCCTTGTTTTACTCAATTTTGCCTATTTTGGAATAAAAATCAAACCAAAGGAAATAGATTTTTTATTACAACATTATGACCTTTAGGATTTGCATTTTTCATTTCAACAATTAAATGCTTAACACTTTAGTGTTTTGACTCATTCCTTGCTTCTTTTTACTTTTCCCACATGGTTTATAGTTCCAACTGATTTGAAAATTCTCCCACATATACCTAAATTGATCTCCTACATGGAAAAAAAGAGTGCAACTTGGGGTAAATCAACTTTTTTGTTATAAGAGTGGTTAAAGGCTCTTGAAATTTTTGGACCGGATGGTTTTTTTCTTTTTCAAAGAAAACAGGGTGTGGTCCTTTAGGGGTTAACATACCCTTCTTGTGGACAGCTATACACGCCGTCCATGAGAACTTGAGACCGTCAAAATGGACGGGCCCACGTCCAAAGGGGATCAAGTTTTTTTGTTACCTTTTTTAAGACGTGTCAAAACGGCAATTTAAAATGTTATATTGCTGCTCCATATTTCAACATTCATCCACACATTGGACACAAAATATCACATTTGCAAAAGTTACATGTCTATAAGTTGGTTATCATTCACGATTTGGCAATTTCATCCAAGCCTTTTTGAAGTTTGAAGTTTCTCGACAATTTCATTCAAATATTACTGATTTTTTTCTATAGGAATGGTGCTAGTCAACAAAATTTGGTGCAATTTTGCCTGAAATCACCAGAAATAGAAACCTTGTTGGAGACGGAGTGATGGAGGGGAAGTTCTAAGGCCGTTGCGCTCAACCAACGGGCCGTCCACATTCAGTTGTAGCCGTCCAACTAGACAGACCATCCGTTTGCCAAGGCCGTCGACAAGTGGCGCGGGCCGTCGGGACCTTCGACGGACCCTCCAAGCCAACATGGCCGTCGAGGAGCAATGATGGCCGTTGATGATGTCGGCAAGTCCATCCATGTAGGCCGTTGATGGGCCTCAACAGCCTTTTATTTGTGATTATGAGAACACAAGGCTACCAACGGCGCCCCAACCATGGGGATGGACTGCCAAACCTCTGGACGGACCACTGAGGCAGCCGACGGTCCTCCAAACTTGCCAACGGACTCCCCGTTGACGTGCGGCCCGTCAATTAATGCAGATAGCGTTTTACTTTTCATGATGGCAGTACAAGGCTAGGACGGCGCCCCAAACATGTCGACGAGCTGCCAAACCTCCGTGGACGCTCCGTGGACGCCCAAGCTGTCGTTGGAGGGGCGCGTCCGTCCACATCAACAGTCTAGATGTGGGGTTTTAATACTGATTTGACCCCAATTACCGACCCAATTAGCTTGGGTAATTGGGGTGTATAAACTTGCTAAATTCCCTCATAACCGTGCTTCCTCTTTTGAATTGCTTTGTCTTTGCTTGAGATAGCTTTGCATTGCAATTTGAGAGGAAGTGTTATACATTTGGCATTTGCTTTACCAAATTTCAATTGCCTCCATGCAACAGAAGGCAAAGCAATTTGCCTTGATATCCTCCTACAGACTATGGTTTTTTACTATGCATGTAAATAGTATGGCTCCCCAGTTCACTTAGGAAATGAAGGTGAATTTCCAAGGAAAAGGAGGAGAAACAGGTCGAAAGTAGATTGGGCTACATTTAACAATGTGGGGGTTTTGGCAAAGCCTAGCTATGAACAAAAGGTTGAACCCTAGATGAGAATGACATGTCAAGCCTACATTGCCTAGGCCCACATATACCGCCATTGGGATTTTACCAGGTACGAGACGCATGTGAAGTCAGGCACAGCTTTAATCAACAAATGCAAGCACCCTGCATTCAAGATGAGGTTAACTGAGGTTTCATTGGCACTTTGGGGAGAGGCCACAAAAAAGGACGCGACGCTCTCACAATGTCAAATGGCTTATGCAAAGGGTTTTCTTGGGAAAGATGTAGATTGGACTACTTACCAGGCCAAAAAACAGAAAAATAGGTTTCCAAACAGACACTGCCACATTCCTGCAAATGCAAATGTGATATTGAAAGAGGTGGCACATGACATGGAAGACATTCAGCCAATCACGCAAGAGATTCTAGCACAAGTTTTGGTCTAGAATGTAGCAGATCTACATGAAGCGCAGGATCTGGATGTGGAAGTGGATGTTGAGCCACTAGAAGAACGTGGAGTTGATGAAGGGAACAAAGTAGCAAATGAGGTTGCCGTGCCAGTAGCAATGCAACTGAATTTGAACGCAAATGTTCCGCCGCAGCAAGTACATGTGGGGTTGAACACAATTAATGGAGTGAGTGCCAATGATGAGGAACTTTGGTACTTGAGCGACTTAGTGCTAATGCTGCAAGCGGAGAAGGACAAGGCAATCAAGGCACATGCAACAGATGTAGAGGTGCATAGAATAAGGGTAGGGCGCCTCATGGATGAGAATGACAGGCTCGCTAGAAGCCACGCCACCCTTCTAGCTCGCGGAGGACGATTGAGCATGGACGACATTCCATTGCTAGATGATGTCATGGCAAGCACAACATATGCTATGGAGGATAGCCTAATAGCTGCCACTCATGCAAATGAATTTGTGGTGCGACCTCGTTTATCATTTCCGCCTCAAACTTTCAGGGGCAAAAGTTCAAATGCAACTAGTGTTGAAGCAATCCAAATGGTGCAAAACCTTGAAGGGCCCATGTTTTATTTCAATGCCATGCGTGCACAAGCAAAGCAAGCAGAACCAGAGGTGGCAACCACAAAGGCAAACATGGAGGAGTTAACAAACTCCATGTGTGCACATGCGGAGCAAGCAGAAGCAGAGGTAGCAAATATGCAGGCGAACATGGAAGAACTAACAAACTCCGTGAGTTCTCTTGAACTTTGCTTTGTGGCAGCTAAGGATAATGTTGTGGTTCTCACCACATCAAACATAGAGCTGTAATGAAGATTGGACATCTTAAAGGCCTCAAATACAAGATTGGTCCAAAGCCCTGAAAGAAAGGAAATGCTGCTTTTGTTGCTAAACATGAAGCTGGCGTGCAACATTTCAGAGAACAAAGCCTTGCAAATGCAGTGAGAAGTGAAGAGAGTAGCTGTAAAATTCAATGATGGAAGTCATTGTTATTTTAGCTTGACCTTGTGGCCTTGCATTGAAGAGATGTTCCCTGAGACATTGCCGACAAACCAGCTGAATACAAGCATTGATTGGAACGTGCATTCAACTTTGCATTTTGAATATGACATTGCACAATGTAGGTATTTACGCAAAGGCCAAGTAGGCAAACCCTCATTCTTGTGGCCTAACCTTCAAGATTTTGTAAAAGACGCCACAATATGCATTATGTGTCAAGAGCCTTTTGGCCCTGAGGGCGGATGGAGCTTAGGTACGTGCTTGCATATGTACCATCCTGGGTGTCTCATTGCCCACATCGTGACGAGGAAGAGATGTTATTTGCGGGGCCCCCTTTCATGAGCGGCTTTACAAAATGTTTGGCCTCCAAAACCACATGCTAATTCATTACGAGCATGATGAAGATAATTTACCAAGGCCAGGTAATAGGGTTCATTGGAGGAAGGATTTGTCATGGCTCTGGAAGTGGTCCATCAATACCTGTCATCTACTGACATAAATCGTGGATGAGGCTATGCGGTTTGAAAGTGTGGAGAGCGTCACCAACATCATCAAGCGGGTGATTAGAGATGGCAATTGTGAGCATCAATTGTATGCAGGTCAGCTTGCTAGTGAACATTGGGACACAATTTGCAACGTCTTTTCACATGAACTCCACCCACGGGGCATACTATATGATAACAAAGGTCACAGTTTAGTAAAAAAGACAACGGTTGTCCAAAATTATAGTCACGGCAAAATTACTGCACATGCAAAATGTTTGTAGTCAATTTTACCATAGTTGTTGTCACTTTTTTTGCCAAAAAATTATAGAACAATGTTTATAATCTTGTAAATTTCAAATATTGCTTAACAAAAAACAATTTTTATCTAATAATTCAATGCAAGGAGTACAAACAATTAATGTTTGTACTGTCACAGTTTTTGGTTTTGCTTTGTTGTACTTATTGTCTTCATTGTAGGATTTCATTTTTGAAATTAAAAGGACTAAATTCAATGTTCTAATGTTTAGATACAATGTTTTAGGGTTTAGGGAGAGATTAGGGAAGTTCATAAGAACATATCCTTGCAAATGTGTGATTTTTGCATGAGGGCCAAATTTTGCCTATAAAGTGATTTTTTTATATTTTTAAATTCATAATGTAAAAATAGACCAGTTGATTTAGATGGGCCATCAATCAATTATGGTTTATTTGACTTTTTCTTTGTCTGTTATTCTAGTGAAGATTTATGCACCATTTTCTAGACTAAACCTAGTAAAGGTTCTAGGGTTTGTCCATTGTACATAGAATGTATTGTGCATACATGCTGTACCGCATGGAGCAATAGTTGTTCACCACGATTCATCTAAATTGGGAGTCACTAGCAATGTTGTCTAGTATATGTGCTCGCTTTTGCAGTGACATTCCATTTGATGAAAAGTGCGGCAATACTCTAATTCTGTCTTCTCTCCATCAATCTAGTCGATTTGAATTTCTAGTAGGTTACTTTGAGTAGTAGATTGACTTCACACCTTTGCTTAGAGTTTCCAATTTCACTCCAGAGAAGTAAAAACTAGCAAAGATTTATTGCATGAGTGGAGAACATCAACAATTGTGGTTTGTTGCTCAAGGATGTTTGTTGCTATATGTTGCGGCTGTTTCTTGGAGATCGCATCAACGTCGATTTTTGCAAAGCTTAGTGGTGTTTCATGACCTTTTAGTCTAGCCAACATCGTCTTGTTTTTGCCATGAGATCGTGTCTTTCCTATTGATATAGGCATTGTTATGTTTTTGCCATGAGCTTCTATCTTTCTTGTTGATGTAGCAATACCTTTTTTAACTTGCAGTCGAAATTTGAGAGGTTTGGAGTCTTGATGCTGACAAAACCTTGGGATTTCCGGTTTTTGCGGTTTCACCTATGCACAATGTTTTAGTACAATGTGTTTTGTCTACGGAGTCATTTGGTATAGCCATTGTGCAACATGTACAATGTTCTTGTACAATGTTTACATTGTTGATAAAGGAGGGTCAACACTTCATCTCCTAGATTTTCCATTCCATGGTTATTTCAAGTAAAAAGAGAAACTCCAATCGTACCTTCATTGTACAATTTGTACTATTCTAATACATCTTGTACAATTTTAGATACGCATTGTAAAGAATATATTACAAAAACTCTTGCATAATGTACATTCTTTACGTGGACAACAAAATTGAAGTAAAATAAGTATAATCCAGTTTGAAGTTACCCTCAATTCTTTTATTGACTTCTTCTTGTTTTGCAGGCACTAAAATGATGGCGTCCGACAACAAGTGGGTGGTTTGGAGCTGATGGTTTAGGGAGGAAGATGATCATTGCAGTGGTTTTAGCGAGGACGGCTTCATAGACAATTATCTTGCTTCTATCTCACCACACGGAGCCAAAGACAATGTCAAACCAAACGTGATGAAGAGGTCCTTAGATAAGGAACTAGAGAAGTTGG
This sequence comes from Ulota crispa, assembly GCA_963920765.1. NCBI lineage: Eukaryota > Viridiplantae > Streptophyta > Bryopsida > Orthotrichales > Orthotrichaceae > Ulota > Ulota crispa. The sequence goes on from OY987252.1 coordinate 5,559,704, forward strand.
CTTCTTTGAAGAAGCATCCTCCTCTACTTGCTATTACTATAGAGGAGTTCAAGAGCATGTATGGTTTGCCAAAACATGGTAAAAACCCACATAAACTTTTAATTCCACAAGACCTCCTTGAGAAAGACTTGAAGGAAGTATTTGGACCAGCAAAGGGGAGAAATGGAAGAGCTGGATATTCTTATGCGGAATGCAAGGATGAAGATGTCATTGCGCGCATTTTTTAGATTTTCCCACTTGTGTATTTATGACATTTGCCAAGGTCCAAGGTCATACCAAAGCAATTTGCTAGGGGTATAGATATGGAGAAGATCAAGAGAAGGCTTGTTAGTTGGGCAGAGTTTGCTGGAACATCCAACAGAAACCAACGGAGTAAGTGGTTGAAAAAAGTCTTGTTGTGTTTGTCACTTGTGGCAAACATCACTGGCACTAACAAGGGCGACGCGTACAAAGCAAAAGGCATAGACGACCTCTTTCACAACCCCAGTGCCGAACTTTGGAATACTTGGTACAAGATCGGCTTTGCTGTACAAGACGGTACAAAGAGCGTACAAGACAATACAGAGACTGAAAAGGACATTGCAGACCTTATCAAACTAGCATGGTTTGTGGATTTACAACTACATGCAATAACAAAGGACTACATTATTGCAGAGAAGGGGAAAGGGCATTTATCTACCAAGGCGTCGCAAGAAGAAGGGATGCTGCAGAGAACTGAAGCCAAAGTTTTGAAGCTATGAAGGTTCACAAAGCAGAGAATACGGACGTTACCTGAGATATAGCGGAAACATACAAAGAGATGATCAAGGATGCAATGGTCAATTATGATGCAGCAACGTCTGAATTAAAAAACTATGATCTAAGGTATGAGCAACTTCAAGCTTGGGAGACGTGTCTGAGGAGGCAATTTGATGCCTTGTCATCTCAAATTGCTAAAATGAAGAGATGTCAAGTTGGAGTGAATTTGAGACCAAGACCTATGTGCTTTCAATTTGACTGCACGACAGTTTGCAAATTTGACACCATTTGCATGACACCCTGTGCACTTTGCATTAGCAGATTTGCCCTCAATGACATAATAGTGTGCACATGCGGCCATTTGTATCATCCATGATGCGCAGGGGTCTGGTTTGCAGTTGCTAGCAAGTGTGCAAATACAGCTTGCGATAAAATGGTGCATCCCTCTTGGTTTAAAAGTTTTGGATTTGGCAAATTACATGCACCTCTTCAAGAATTGGTGCAGGTTTTGGAATTAGAGGAGGAACAAGACAGGCTCCTCAAAAATCTCACAAGGACAATTCTAGACTACCATCCATTTATCGGTATGCAATTCCGACCATGTGCTTATAGCGTTATGCAATGTTGCAACTTGTATATTTTGTAATACAGGCAGTACACACTTCAGTACTGTTACGTACAGATTAGTACAATAAAATCTAATATTAAATACAACCATTGTACAAGTGGTACATTGTAATCAAAAAACAATGGCAGTACAGTTTGATTTGTAAAGGGTTATCTATTCATTTTTGTTCCTTATCTGCTAATTTACAACCTCACTTGTTTTGTTTTTTTGTGGTCTAGATCCAGAGAAACTATACCAGGAGCAATCAAAGAAATATATGGTGTTGACACGGACTTGAAATTATGTCAACGATAACATTGTAGCTTCTATAGAAAGCACAAGTCCTCTGCTAAGCCTTAGTGGTGGGACTGATGGGTCGATTGGTGGAACTAATGGGTCGCCAAGTCTAGGCAATGGCAATGCTGCTGGTGGCAATTGAAGTTGGGGTAATTTTGTCTAACATCCTTTACTTGTAATGTCAGTTCTCCAAGTACCGTTTATAGATGAAGTTGCAGAGCCTATTCAGATTAGATCCAAGGTTGCAAAGGGAATTGAGGATGCTACCACATAGCCTGTTGCAAGAGTAGTTTCCAGTATGTCTTGCAGGGTAGGTGTTGAGGCAGAGCTACAAGAGCATATTTGGAAGTTGAAGGAGGACAATGAAAAATTCAAAAGAATAGAGAAGTTAAGACAAGAAGCTGAAGACTTAGAGCGCAGCAAGAAATTGAGAGAGGAAGCATTGACAGTAGACGGGGTGACTAGGGTGGTGATTAAGGTGCCAAAGCCTCCACCACTACCTCCAATTGACATTGAGATTGCGATATCAAAGCGGAAGACCAGAAGTGAAATAGCTACGGAGGAAGCAACAAAAGAAGTATAAGAGCCGCAAAAGAAACAAAAGAAAACCAAGAAGAATCATAAGGTTACCAAACTCGGTTAGAGTGAGGAATGCATTTGATATAAAAAGTACAAATGTAGACGCGAAGGGTAATTGAATACGTCATGAACATAATCTTGCATGCCAGGCCAAGTCCTGCATTCATTTGTTGGGAGATAGTAGTGAAATCAATATAAACTTGTAGATTCATACTATCAATATCATTTCATTATTTTTTTAGGATTTGGGGTGTTTGACACATTGAAATTGCATTGAAGTCTTTCTAGGAATGACTTCTTAGTTTTGTGGGACAGCATTGCAAGTATAATAGATGTCCTCTATATATTGTTATTGTTTATCGATGCTGTGAATCAAAATAAATAAAATTACTATTTTTGTCCCTTATTTGACAATAGTGGCCTTGTAGAACTCTTAGTTCTTTGTCTCTGATTCATCTTGAAGCACTCTTGGTTCTTTGTCCCCATTTCATGCTGCAACATTCTTAGTTTCTGGAGGGATTGGTTTGCCTAATCTGTCCAGAATTGTCTAGCATCAACAATAATTAACTTGAAAAATACAAACTAAATTAGTGTGCATTTCAATAAGTCTTTAAGCTACTTTTTCATATTTTGTTATTTTTTATTAGTGTATTGGTTTGTACTTAACCCTAAAGGATCAAGCCTTTCTTTCTACCAAAATCACTAAAAACTACCACTTCTAGGAGGTTTAAAAGAAAGAGATTTTGTGTTTTGTATTTGGGGAATCCAACCATAGGATCTTGTCCCAAACTAGAAGAGGTACTTGTGAGAAATAAATCAGCTCATTCCAAATGGAGATGAGTGAGATATTTACATATAGTGAAAATAAAAGTCTTTTTTCATGCTGCCCAAAAATTTCAAAAGCCTTTGACCACTCTTATAACAAAAAAATTGCTCTACCCAAAATTGCGCTTTATTTTTTCCATGTAGGAGATCAAGTTAGGTATGTGTGGGAGAATTTTTAAATCAATTGGAATTATACAACACATGCAAAAAATAGTAAATTAAAAAAAGTAGATAATGAGTCAAAACACTAAATTGTTAAGAATTTAATTATGGAAATGAAAAATGCCAATCCCTATGGTCATAATGTTACAATAAACAATCTACATCCTTTGGTTTTGTTTATTTTCCAAAATATTGAAAATTGAGTAAAATAAAGGACTTCAAAGTTTATTTTAGAGTAGACATTCCATAGCTACCCGCAAACAAAAACTCCTCATAACTTTCATGTCATTGATTGAGATTGAATGACTCAAAGCTTCTCATGAATAAAAAAATCTAAAGAACCCATTTCAAATTTGAGTTTACAAAAAAAGTAAATTTTAAAGAATTTTTTGGGCTACTCAAATGGGCAGTTTTCCTCAAATTTTTTGAAATTCATGCACAATTTCTTTGTCAAACGTCAGAATGAAGAAGAAATTAGATGCCCATGCAGATCTTTGAATTCCCCACGTTCAATAAAAAATTTGGAATATCACATAAAGTAATTTAGCCATAAGTACATGCCCAAAGTCCAACCTCTCCTCCAAAGGGACAGCGGTCCTTTAGGGGTTAATAAACCACTAAAAATTATTTAAGAAGTTATATCGCTGCACTACGGTTTCAGACATTATTTATTGAGTGCTTGTTCAGATGAAGTGCATTATATTGGTATATACCGTTATCTTTTCAACAAATTATTCTTGCAAATGTGCCTTTTGAGTTGGAATCATGGGTGTTTTGTTGGCTATGTGGCAACTTCCTGGCTTTGACACACACGTTAATTTTGCAAGGGATGATTGCATGCTTGCAAAGGGCCAAATATTGGCAACCTAAGCAACAATTTCCTCAAAACAGAAACGACAAGTTTGAAGATGAAGTTCTCACTTCTAGGTTGTATGACTTGTATCAAGGAGTGTACTTAGTGTACATTTTCTATGTAGGGGACCAGTACGTGTCGAGTATGTATACTCTAAATTTGGACTAACCTACAACTAGGTCTATGTTTCAAAGTGTCTTTTTTCAAGTACATTCCCTTTTGCACATTCCAAAAAAACCACATGAACTCTAGAAGTCCAACCATCAAGGTGTTCTCTTGGGCACAAAGTCCATCATCCCGCCAAAAATTGGCCTACCTAATGTGTTCCTTCTAAAAATCAATCTACACAGCAAAGCCCCGTAATGGCCAGGCTGCCCAAATAATCCATGCAGACCTCTTGTCTTGTTGTTTACATAGGAAAGGGTTGGCATCCAACATGTAGAGAGAGGATTAGTATATGGGTATAAACATTTGCTTATTAATTTTGGTTGCACGTTTTGCCGTGTAAGAAATAAAATATTCTCTTACTAAGGGAATTGATATGTGTTCCAGACCCTTTGAATTACTATACCACACCCTGGGGTGAATTTCAGATTTCTACCATCAAAAATCAGAAATGGAGAATTAGGAATTCAAATTTAGACTTATAGACTTTGATATACTTTAGCACCACAAAAATGTTGCAATTCAACAACACCCAATGAAAAAGTTTAGCTAGGGAGAAAAATTGTACTTTTACTTTTGTTTGTAAAAAATTAAAAGTGTTTTCATTGGGTGTTTATGAATTGCAACTTTGTTTTTAGTGTTGTATTAAATCATGGTCTCTAATTGCAAATTTGAATTCAAAATTCTCAAATTCAACTTTATCATGGTAGAAATCTAAAATTAGCTTTGGTGTGGTACAATAATTCAAAGGGTCTGGAACACATATCAATTCCCCTTACTAGTTATTGTCACTGAAAGTTTTGCATCTTGGTGCTAAAATTGAATTTTCACTTCAGCTTATGAGGGGTCCACGTCACCTCACACCATTCATAAGACCTGCAGACACTTTAATACAAAACTACTTCATTTAGGGCATATTTTACATTCAAATAGTCTATGATTTAGTTTTGATTTCTTAATTTCATTCATAGGAAAAGAAAAGGTCCTTGGTTTATACAGTTCAATGTACCCTTGAAAAAAAGAAGGGAAAATGTGAAAATACCCTTTGATTCATTCAAAATATGAAATATTCCCCTACAATATTTGGAATACCAAAAATACACTTGGCTTTGTGTAGGAATATCATTTACACCCCTAGTTCTTTGAGACCCTCAATTATTATGAAATATCAAATATATTCTTGTACTATTTGAATAATAAAATCAAAGTATCTTTAATTATATTGTGCTCCTTTTTGCAATTTTTTTAAAATACTTGGATAGTACAATGGAAAGTAGTCTTTAAGAAAATGTAAATTGAATGCAAGCCACATCTAGGAAAAGCTGTTTAAGCTTTATATAGGGTGTTTTTGTGTAAGTCTATTGTAGTAAAAGCCATTGCAATGGTTACATAGTAATTTCATGTATGTCATTTTTAATATTTCTGACAAACCGCACTAAAGAGGACAAACAAACTATATAACTATGAGTATAATTGATACTTTTATACAACGCTAGGGAGAATTTTGATATTGTAGATAATATAGGGGTATTTTTTTTACTTTTAAAGAATTGTGGGGTATTTCTCAAATCTTAAACCCTACTAGTTCTTAATTTGGTATTATTTAGTATGGATTCCGTAAGACAAAATGAGTCCATTCTTTATATGTTTTGGTTTGGTTCTCAATTTATAAGAATACAAAGTTCTAATTTGTTAATAGTTGTCTAACCTTCTAGTATTCATGTTATAATTTTACAAAGAGAATTGTCCAAAATGACAAAAATATGTCCAAATCAACATGGCTTAATCTACATAAATTGTCTAATTTGACAGTTTTTTGTCATTTTAGACACATTTAGTCAATTTGGACATGTCAATTAGGACACAATTTCTTGTAGTATAAGAAAATTAAAAAATTATCCTTGATTTATAATTCTCTTCATAAATATGAAAAACTTGAATGTTTATTCTATATTGCTGGCTAGAACTTATTTTTAAACAGTAGAGCAACTATTCACGATTCAATATCATTTAGTACTTTCTCTATATAAGAAAAAATAGAATAATACTTTTCATATTGATCATATAATATTGAAGATTGTATATGTATAAACACCCTTTATCATGGATCTATGGTTTTTAAGGTAAGAATTTCCTACATTGATCATTGTTGCTAAATGAATTTATTATAAAAATACTTAGAGCAATCATGACTATTGTTATTGCAAAATGTTTTATTTATTGAAAAAAGTAAGTCATTATTGATTTTTGATTGTTCATGAATCAATTTTTTACAATTATGAAGATATGTGTATATTATTTAATATGGTTTAGTAATTCTTCTATATGAATAAGAATATGCATTGTTTTCTTTCATTGTTCATGAATATTTTTTTATAAGAATAAAAATATATTTTTCTCCATTTTAAATTTTCTATATATATATATATATATATATTTATATATACACATATTTATATGTATATTCCTACTATTATGAATATCCACTATTTTGCATTATAGAAGATTGTTGATTTATTTAAGAAGAATATGAACATCCATTATTTGTGTATGCTTAGGGGTCTAAATGAATATTTGTGTTTCAGAAATGTACATAAGAAAAAGGTATTGATTTGTTTTCCTCATCATATTCTTATTAGTATTTTCTCCAATATTATCTTTCCAATAATGGTAGCGCTTGTTTTTTTCAATACTTTGGTTGAATATTTAGTTGTATAAGAAAAGCAACAGGAATCTATATTTTGATTTAATACCAATGAAAGTTTATTTAAAATATGTAGGAATGCTCAAAAAAGGAAATGGGATCAATTGTGATTGATTAGGGAAAACGCATGGACGTAGGTGCAACTTGCACCATGAGGGAAGGATAAGGAAGGTTTGATTTATTATTTATTTTGTTACAATGTTACCTTTATATGCATAAGATCACCCTACTTGTTTTTTTTATTGAGGTTTATTATTTCTTTTATAGGAATAAGAAGTTTCATTGTTTAAGATCATTAATAATGAAAATTTATTTTATAAGAATTATAAGACCTTCTTCTTACATTTTAAAATTTACATATATATTCTTTATACAAGAATGAACATCTCATTTCTTTCATCATTACAGTTTTGTTTCATTTGTTTAAAAAGAATATTACCACTTATTATCTTCCGTTACTGTTTATATATTTATTTATTTTAAGAATAAGAATTCCCATTATTTTAACTATCATAATTGAGTATTTATTTTATTATATATTTATATGTTAATATAAAATTATATATATCTATATACATATATATATATTAATATATATCTATATATATATTTAATGTTTTTATTTCTTTCCTAGACAATAAGAATATCCATTTTTTCTCAATCTTATAATATAGTTTTCACATTTTTAGTAAAAGTAGTGGATAGGTATTTTTAATATGGTTTTGTATTTTCTTTACAAGACTAAAAATATTAGTTTTTTGCTTTTATTGCATTTATGCATATCCCTTGTAATAAACAAGCACATTTATTTCTTATCATTTTTGTTGACTATCATATGAAGCCCTATAATTCCTTTGTGTTTAGAGGCCCAAAACTCTTTCAAAATACTAGTCTCCAAACCTAAGTCAAAATTTTCATTGAAACTTACTTTTCAACAAATCCAACCTTAGGATCCTTTGGTGGACTTGCATAATTACATTGTCTGAAACTTCAAGAATGAATATCTTTAGCAATTGCAAGATCAATGTGCCTAAATTTAAAAAGGTATGTTTTTCTACTCTTTCCAGAAGGTGAAGTTCTATATTTCAAACTTTTTAGAGAAACACACGTACATTGTATTTCTTGTGTAATTTTGGCAATAAGTTGGAAAATGACTTGAATGCATTATAAAAAATGTTAATTTGGAAACAAAAAATTAGAGTCATTTTTAACCCCTGAGCACCCAAGCGACCCGATATTGGTCGCTCTAGATTTTAAAGCCTTGTTTTGAGGCATTGGATCTAAATTTTTGGTCTTGCTATAATCTACAATTATGAAGGCATTTAAGTTGTTCATGTCAATGGAGTAATGGCAAGGAAAGTCAAATTGTTGTATAAGCGCTATAAGAGATTTGATTTGGTGAAACACCATACAGAGCAATGGTGTGGGTTAGCAAGCTGTGTTTTACAGGCTACAATTGGTCAATATCTCATGCAAGCTTCCTTGTATAAGCTTTGTGGTAGCAAGAAAGTTGTTGGCAAGGATTCAAGCATGTTCTAAACCCTTATTATGGCAACTGTCACCAATTGTGCTGGTTATTGTTTTTTGTGCATTAGCAATTTGAAGCCGTAAAACTTGATAAAAAAAAGAAGTGCAATTTTCAATAATTTACAAGCGTGTGCATTGACATCTAATCTTGCTGCTCATAAAATTTGAATTGAATTTGGAACTTATTGAATTTTTTAAAAATCATCAAATAGCAACTACCTACCAAAAAATGAGATTTTGTCATCACATGTTGTTTGATCAAATGTTAGAATCTCCCATCTCCTGTGGTGGATTGTTCCCAAAATTTGCAAGCCATTTTCTAAGTAGGTATTCCACTATTTTCAATGGTCACTTTTTGTGGATCATATGATTGACCGAGATACGATGCATCAAAGTTGTTGGTCTCCAAAAATTTTGATTTTGGTGGATATGGCTTGGACGCTCAAGGGTTAAAAAAATTGTAAAGTGAAAGGTACTAATGAATGAATGATATAACTAATATGCTAATATATTTTGGAAGAATCTGAAGATAATTAATCCCAATGGTGAGAGTACTCTAACAAACAATCAATAAATTTAATTTTCATTTTCATTAGAAAATTTTGGAAATTAAGAGTAAAAGATAACTTTACATGTTTTTCCTACCCTCTTCCTACCTTCATTGATTGCAAAATAAAACTCTTTTTAACTCTTACCTCATTATTTGGAATTAAGTGATTCAACTTTTTTTCTAATAAGTATCAAACTCTACAATTCTATTTATAAATTATTAAATATTTTAGAATATATTTTTTGCTGCCCGATTTGACATTTAAATTGAAAAACTTCTAAATTTTGCATTAGTTATTGGAATGATACAAAATAAAGCTTCACCTATATATTATGATGAGTAGTGCTCATCCATCCTAAGTATTTCATGAAAAAATTCCAAATTATGAAGTCAATAGAGCATGTCCGAGTTCACATAAAGTTTGAATTGGTTTGCTTGGTCCTTTAGGATTTAAGAAGAAGAATGTTTTTCATTAATTTTGTTAATTATGAATGAATGATTTTTCTGTAAGAACAAGAACACCCATTTTTTTTCCTTCATTATTATGTTACTTACTATTTAATAATAAATTTAGACTATTGATTCAATTACCTTATTACAATTAAGTGTATGTGCATAAGAGTATTAACACTTTATTTTTATCATCATTAGTTTCTATGTCTGTTTTTGAACAATAAGAATACCAAAATCTTTTACTTACTATTTGTCACTATTTCTATTTATAACAATAAGTACACATGTACTTCCATATAATGTGTATTCACTTGGAAAAAAACAAATGACATTTCTTTACAACTTCATATGCATCATTTGAAAATTTCATAATGAGTTGTTGTGTACATGAGTTACGTTACTCCCTTGCTTTAATTTGTTGTCATTAATATAGCATGTTCACTAGAGGCATTCAGTCACGTCTACTCCTAGGGTGATTGGTGATACCCAGTTGGCAGTCTAGCAAGTACCATTTATTGACGACAATTTTCCAATATTGGAAGCGTTGTTTCTGGTTGTCTGCTTTTTGTTCTCAGCTTTGTTCTCCAACATTGTCGATTGTTTTGGAGCCTTCTTTGTTTAGAGAGACTAATGTTGCGCATTACTTGCAAATACTAAATACAGTAAGATACAAGACAAGATTTTGTTGTATTGGCCGTCTTGGAGAGCGCTGTGAATTCTGACTTGCAATTCTAGCAAGGAGGCAAGGTAGTTCTTCATTTTGCTTTTTACATTGTTCTGCTCCACGCAACTTCATTTTCCACCTAAAAGTCTTTACTTTTGTTTGTAATTGGACAATGCTACAAAAATTTCAATTCCAATTTAGTCCGCTTCTTTTTCCTTTTTGATTTAGGATGGATCTACATCCGCCAAAACCTTTATCATATTGTAAACCTGAGTTGAATTCCAATGCATTTCTGCAACTATGCTAGTTCAGTGCAATTAACAAAGCCGTTGTGATGTTGTTTTACTGTGCAATTTTATTCAAGGACCACTAAAACCAACAACGCATGGAATTGCTTAGGGTTGGAAGGAAGAAGTTGAAGTGCGTGAAGGCCTCTTGGTAAAATCTCTCTTTTTAGTATGTTTTGTGCTTGAGATATACTCATACTCTCTTTGGAGGTTTAGCAATGAATTCATGATTTCTATTGAATAGTTTGCCAAAACCCATTACTTCTTTTCATTCAGTTGTACTAGTACAAGGTGTCTTGCACTGTTGTATTATTTAAACCCTCTGAGAGAACTTTCATTCAGTTCAAGGCTTAGGTCTCCATTTCATTGCTTGTATAGTTTTTCAAATGATTTGATAAAATTTGTAAATCTTGCTTTAGAATGTAGAGGAAGCTATTGAGCAATCGCACATTTGATTTGTACAATGCGTGATAATCCTATATGTTCTATTGTAATGTGTGTAGTTACTCCCTACCTTTTGAGTACTATTTTGTACTTCTTGTACTATTTTGGATGTGTAGTATTTGTTTCAAACAAATTACATTGTGCCTTCACTGCTTTGCATCTCTCCATCGTAATTTTGTTGTAACATAGGGTCTTTTCAGAGAAAATGCAGTGCTTAAGAAATTTTTCCTCTAAAAATAAATGTTATAGGTTTAGGGTTTAGATCTTCATGGCATAGTTTTATGTCATTTTCCTTATGCTCTAATCAAATGCTTGAATACTACTTTAGGGCAACAAATGACTAAGGTGCGGGATATGAGGTCTACCTCGGTGTTGCAAGCACAATTGCGGAGGGCCCATTCCCTCTCCCATCTACGCGACGGTGCTGCACGTAGCACTCCTAGTCAGGAGCTGCATGTTGTTGTAGAGGCATTGGAAGATGACCCCCTTGCAGACGCAGATAAGGGTGATGGCGAGGAAACTAAGGGGGCCGAGGGCAGCAAAGGCAACAAGGGGTTGAGGATAGCCATTGCAACAAGGGGGCTGAGAGCAGCAACGGCAATGAGGGAAGCAAAGGGGGCAAGGCCCTCCAGGAGGGCAAGGGCAGCAACGGCTGCGAGGAGGGCGAGGAGTTGGAGTTGGATGTTGACGACGAGTTGGAGAAACTCTCCAACCCACCACCAGTACTCATGAGAACTGATTTTGTCACCAAGTACGGGTTCAAAGACAAGGGATTCTTGCCAAATTGCTTAACTAAATGGCAAGGTAAACCTTTTGACGACAAGAAATGCGTCGCTGTTTTTGGAAAACCGGTGGAGAGAGATAGATGCTATGGTTATAGTTGGAAGGATGTCAAGTCCTAGAGGATCCAGAGTAGGATCAAAGAGCTCCTACAAGCTCTATATCAACGAGGAGTTCCTCGTGCTTTGCTCCCTCACAAGATGGCCAAGGATATTGTTTTGGAGAATGAAAACGTACAGCTCAATTGGGCTGCCTATGGAGAATCCACAAACAAGACTCAGCGTTCTAACCATGAGAGGAATGTCATCCAGTTGCAAAAGCTGAAGAAGATGAAAGAAACAGTGAAAGAGACTAGAAAGGTGGGTCAACAGCCTTGGCAAAAACTACATGTGGACAGAAGAGAGCTGCAATCAGAGGTTTGTGAGGGGAAAGGGAGCTGGATTTAAGGAGTAGTTCTGGAGGGGGAGGATTGTCACTCCAAGTTTGAGTATTTGGGCCAATTGTTGGTGGTGGAGAACCTAAAGCTCAAGGTCTTATTGGATGCTGAGCAGGAAGCTCTCACAGCAAAGGAAAAACACCATAGTATTTCGAATTGTCAAAAAGGGATTCTGAAGATCATGAAGTTGAAGCAAAAGGCATACAAGAAGCAATTGAGTGCCTCAAGAAGTAGAACGGTGAACTTGAAGTTGAAGGAGAAGGTGGACGCGTACAAAAATTAAATACGTGACGTACAAAACACGGTGAAGAAGTTGGAGAAATCCATTTCTACGAAAGAAGAGAATCTGGAAGTTGAGCGCCACCAAGTTTTGCAGATGCGGATGCAGGTTCGTGCCTTACAGGAGGAGCATTCTTACCTGGGACATGCATCATGCGGCTTCCACTTGCAACCGTTGCCAACGGTGTATGGAACAAATGAAACAGGCAGCGCAAGAGATTCTTTGTGCGCTCTATGCTCTTTTCCATTCCTCAATTTTGAGACGATTATCTCCGCATGTAGACACGTGTATCATCCATAGTGTGCATTGGTCAATTTTACTGATAGCACAAAATGCTGTGCTTATAATTGCAAGCAAGTTCAGCCCATTGAATGGATCATGAGCTTTGGTTGGAGGAGTGTTTGTGGGTGTGGACATCTTGGAGGTGGAAGTGAAGAGTGGATAAAGTTGAAGGCAGAGTGTAACACTGCTATCACAAGAGGATTAGCAACTAGGAGTGATATAGCAACGAATTTTTGTGCGTGCATCCAACAAAAGAGATCCGCTGCCAATGAGGAAGGTGATATTCTACAACTGCATTATGATTTTTAGACATGCTTATTAATTGGTACATATGGAGAAAGCTAGTCACACTTTTTCTTGGTATATAATGTTTGATGTGCTTGATATTTAGAAAGGCAGTATTTGTAGCATTCCTTACATTGTTTGTATCATGCTATGTCAATTTTGTATAGTTATATAATGTTTTGTATATATAGTAACCTGAAGGGTGCTTTGAGGTTATAGTTATGTACTTGATGTCTATTTCCGTCATCATGGATATATTTGATTTGAGTTTTGTATTTCTAGTTTGTATTGTTTGGTGACTTTTTGGATGCGTTGTTACCCGCATGTGCATTGGGGTTTCTTTATTTGTAATTCATGTTCATTGTAGTACTTCTTGTTGTACGTCTTGTAGTTTGTTCATGACAATTTGTACAAGTTCAGGTATTGTTAGTATTTAGGCAATTGTACTGGTGTTTGCAATGTATTTTGTTCTTGCCTTGATTGTATGATTGGTGCAACGTGTATGTACATATGGAGCAGAGTTGTACATTTTGTATTATGACCGGTAACATTTTTGTATGTTTGTACCCAAATTAGATACAAACATCATGTACTCAATTCACAATTGTATTTGGATGCAGGTCTTAGTTCCTTGGATGGAGAGGAAGGGAGAGGATTTAGAGTCAATGAGGAGGGGGTAAATGAAGAACAAACTAATGGAGAAGTGGGTCCTCTTTCTAGGCTACAAGAACAATCGCAAGGGGAATTTTTGGAACCAGCAATACCTTTGAGACAAACATCAATTGGGTACCATTTTGAAATGTTTCATTTTATTTGTTTTATTGATTTATGAATTTGTGCAGCATAACCATCAAACTGCGTTGAGTACTACATTTAAAATTTGGTTTTTTGGAATGTAGGACAAAGATGCTAGCGCACCCATCTACTCCAGCCACTACCGAAGAGGGAGGTGATCAATTGGTGGTGTAGGGCTGTCAAGACTCCTTCTATATTGGATGTGAAGAGTGTACTAGAGCAATGCAAAATTTTGCTCTACACAAGTTTGGGTATGATGCTTGAATCTTCCCTAAATAAATGTCGACTTTTTCTTACAATATCTTTATATTTTTATAATTCTACGGATATGTACATGTGAAACATAATATCTACACTTAGTTGATGTGTGTTTGTTGCGATGTAGTCTTGTCTCTTGGGATGTAGGGGCAATGCAAGGAAGAGGCTTAGATCAACATCCCCACATGAAGCCTAATATAAATATGTCATGTTTGCTAGGTATTTCATCTTGACAAATTACGTTCCAAATGTATAAACTGTAACAATTATATTAATGTTTTCTATATTGAATGTAAAGGTTTAATGGAGATGTGTATGTTTGGTACATATATCAAACAATTTCTATGTACACAAACAAATTACTACAAATTTGTACAAAAGTGTACGTTTTTGTAAAATGTGTGTCTTTTGGAATGTAGAGGTAGATCAGGAAAGTGTAGTAAGTGTACAAATTTGTACACTTGGTTTTGTATGGAATGTGTAAGCCATATCAATCAAGAAGCAAATCACAGTCATGTGGACCAACTTGCTCATCCCAAGACGGACAGTGATGGTGGACATTGCGGTAATGCGGAATACCCTGGCAAAGAAGACACAGCTGAAGCCCCTATGCAATAGCTGGACTAGTGCGTATTGGAAGAAGGAAATGTTGAAGAATCGATTGACGGCACTGGAGGTGTTGTTGACAAAACCACAGGCACAGTAGCATGCAAATTTGAAGGTCCTACTATTGCCAAAGTTGAAGGTGGAGAAGGTCCTAGTATTGAGGAAAAGGTTGATGACAAAACCCCTGGAGAAGAAGAGGAGGCACAAGGCATCGTAGGAGAAGAGGAAGATGAGGTTACTGAACCTTGATACCCAACAAGATTTGGATATGATCTTGTTTCATGACTTTGTCATTTTGAATAGTTTTTTTACGTTCAAAGGTTATGGGTGCTACATGTGCAATTATATAACATATGTGTGTTTGTTTCAAATTTAGGAGGAGTAAATAGAAGTCTAAAGAGACGGCAAAGCAAAAGAAAAAGAAGCCCAAGCAAGTAAGACCTAAAGTGAGCAAATCAGCACCAGTGAATTGGGCAAGGGATCTACCTTCTTGGCACCTGTAATGTTTAGTTTGCAATTCCCTTCATGAAGACTATAACAACCGCTACATCAAGCTTACATGTTTTTGAGGTTGTGTTTCTGTCTGTAGGGACAATTGTGGTATGATGTACGCAACTTGTCCGACGGATTGGAAAAAGTTCCAATCACGGTGTGTGTACCAAATACAAAATACCATGCTTTAGAAGAATTTCATTACTATTCTGAGTCCAAGCTTTCTACAATTGCATGTCAGAAGCTAGCTAAAATGGAATTTGATTTCTCCACCTCTTGCCAATGTGGTGAGTGTACTTGTTATGGCCATGCGTGCCGCTGTGGGATGAAATACCTTTTGTGCTTGTGCTTGGCTTATGACAAACGTGGTTGTTTACGGAGTTCCATCCTAAACTAGCAGGTGAGTATATTACTAATGTTATTACACTATAATTTTTTATTTACTCACAAATCATACGGTTTCAATCTCTTGTGTACAGAAACATTTATTGTGTGTTAACCGTGTACTCAATTGTACTCTTGGTACTAATTGTGTACTATTTAGTACACTTGGCAGGTTTTGAAGGAGGAGACAATATTTTGCAGTGTAAAATGTTGTGAGGTGAAAGGTTATGCCTGCCCGAGTCATATCAATAGGGGGCTCCTTCAAGAGTGCAAGGATTTTTGCAGCTGCAAAGGAAATAGAGTTATTCAGAGGAGATTATGCATGCCCATTGAGGTTTTTTGGACTAGAGAAAAGGGCTAGGGGTTGCAGGGGAAAAAGCACATCTGGAAAGGAACGTTTGTCTTTGAGTTTTTAGGAGAGATAGTTACAAACATGGAGCTCATGTAGCGCAGGGCTTCTTCAAAGTTGGGGACATCAGAGGCATTCACACTAGCACTTGATGCGGACTAGAAATCCAAGCTGGTTGTGATTGATGATGTGGCATTTTGCATTGACAACACTTTCTGGGGAAATGTCAATAGATTTCTTAACCACAAGTATTTTGCGTACGTATATACTTATATAATTGTGAATTGCATTTATTATGACTATTATTGTATGCATCAATGTTTCATGGTAGTTTACGAGAGGCTAAAGTTCCCTTTCCTTGCTAGGTGAAGTGTTCACCATTGGGAATACCAATGGTGTAAAATTCATATTTTGTAATTTTTTGTACTAAATATTTTATTAACTTGATTGTAGTTTAACTAACAAGTGAAGGTCAAATGTTTTCTTGTTTTATGTACTAGTGTACTTTTTGTCAATTGTGCTATCAACATATAATGTTAAGGTCATATCTTTTTATGTTTGACTCTTTGGTTTCAAAAGACTTCTATAGTTGTGGAGAAGGCACTTTCATTTCAATTAAAGATTTGTTAATATTGAATTTTACAAGCTATTGCAAATAGCTTGCTCAGAATCTCATCAGTTGCAGTTGCTTGATTTCCAGATGTGAAGATGCCAACCTCATTGATGTGCCCATCAGAAGGAGCTGCAAGGATCCAAGACTTTACCATATTGCATTCTTTGCACAATTGGATATTCCTCCATTGGAAGAGTTGACTTGGGATTATGGGTGTAGTTTTGAAATGCCAATTGTAGATGCTGTAATTCTGTTTTGTTGTAAGTGTGGTAGCACTCACTGCCGTGACAAAGGAAATCCCCCAATTTGTCCAACAATCAATTTCTTACCATCATGTAGAAACTAATGTCTCTATTTGGTGGAGTTCTCAATGAACTTACCGGTGTTGGATGTGTATCTAACGTTATGGGACTATTGGTGCAATACCATTTTCACGGATGTTACACATGTTTAGATACACACCCAAGAAGTGTTAGCATTTTAAGACAAAACAATTAATTTTGCAAAGAAAACAAAACTATATGTCCTTGAGAAGTTGTACAAATTTTGTACAAAATTGTACACAGAGTATGAATTTGTATAGAAAGTATGGAGATGTACACACGGTATTATACATGGATGTGTTGTAAACATGGTGTGAGTACTACTGATTTTGGACATATAATTTATCATGAAGTGAAGCACAACACTACACCCAATGCATGGACTATATGAACTAAGTGTGTTTGTTTCCACGCAAACATCCAGCCACCCTACCAATCCTTGAAATACTTGAAGCAAAAGCTGCAAGGACATGTTCCACCATTTACCCATAGAGTGACATCAAGCGTAATACCACTCATCCAATGTAGTTTTAGCTATGTTCAGCTTTGGATAGGCTGTTGTCATTTGCAATTTCTTGTATTTGAGTTTCTCTTTTTAAACCACTAAACATGCCATTGACCGCAGACGCTCAAGCCGCTCAAAAGCTTCCTTTTATTTTTCCAAAGAAATGAACATTGAATAATATTATCAGATATAGTAAACTATACAACCCATGAAATTTGTGCATTAAATTTCAATACTTGTAGGAAATGAAAACAGCAAGGACAACCTTCTTTGAGTTCTTGACAACATACTAGAACAGCAAATGAGAGGACCACCCTCCATTACTTTAAATAAAGAATCAAAGCAATGTAAAAAAATCATTGTATATCATTAGTCAAGATTGGTGACTAATTAGATAATAGTATACAGTTCTAAGAATCCCTTTGAAGCATTCATAAAGGTTGAAACAAAAATTTCACAAAACAATTGAAATAGGAAAAAAAAAATCTCATCTACAAAAACAAGCTGCTTATGTTGCTTATACTACTTAAAGCTTGCACTATATAAAAAGGAACCACCCATATACAATTCATTGTGAACTCCAATACTGAACGCTAGTGAGCTTGCCCATGCATCTTGTAGTTCAATCTCCAATTGTTGTTGCTATGACAATTCAACCTCATAGTGACAAATTGATGTCCTTGTTAATCATCACTATTGTAGTTCTAAAAAATGGCACAACTTTTTCTCAAAATTCAAAGCCACAAACAACCTCAATAAACAGTCAATATCATTGTTTTTATCTTGCAAGATCACATTATGTCAAAAATCAATGAGCAAATAACCCACACTACCAAATTAACATGTTCAATAGGTCATACCATAATGCTGACAACAAAGAAGACCCTACTTGAGGATTGGCTGCAATTAAGTCCACATCTACTAGGTAATAGTTTTTTGTCTAGTAATGTCCACTATTTGGACCTTGCAACAACGTGGCCAAACTCATTGCATTCTAAACTGCTTTTTGAAATTTAGGTATCAAGTAGTACATGACAGGTTAACCAAAGATTCTGAACAATCTATTGCATAAAAGGGTTTGCCCACAATTCAACCTAACAACAAAAACAACAAAAAACAGTCATAAGACTACACACAACCAAGTCTTAAGCTGTCTAGTAACTTCCGCAAAAAATGTAACCATATGATGATGAAATACAAGCACTATGTGACAAGAGAGTAATCCCCATGCAATTGATTTCCCCTATTACTCACACCACTAAATAAAGGGATCTACAAGTTTATAGGAATGTGAACTGCTGCTATTACATATAGCGTGGAGGCACATTTGTAAGTGCTCCAACTAGTTGTCCTACACTTCCACCCACTCATGTAATTTACACATGTCTTGGTCCTTTCACAACCATACATGTAGAGGAGGTCTTAGGGAGAGCTTCCTCTTGCTTATTATGACTCACGGTCCAAAGCTGAAGAATAGAAACAGCTGCATCCACCATATGCAAAATCAATGTACGTAGCATTTTCAATTTTCTACGCCAGCTATCAGTGGCTTCAATGCAAAATGTTGTTCATGATGTAGTTAGAAAAGGTCCGTCTAAATGTACATTAAGAAGTACAACACTAATTTTGATACTCCACATTCAACTATTCTTTATTTCTTATAGAATATCACCATTGTTACTCATCATGTAAGTACAAACATTACAAACACTGCAACTGTGGAATTAAATGTTTTAAACAACTATGAATGATGAATCTTGGTTACAATTAGTACATTTTGTATTGTTGATACCATAAGAAGGTACTGAAACAATGTACAAATAGTCATTCACATATTGCTAGCAGTACAAATGCAGCTATATATCCTACTACAAATACTATGAACAATACAAGGTCTGAATAAGAAATATTTGAACAATCCTAAACTTTGAAACTTGGTTAGAATTAATACAATCATTATTTTTGGAACTATAGGATGGTATTGTAGCAGTACCCTCAAATATTTTGTCAAGTAGCGCAATTGGTACAAATGCATTAACATCCTAGTACAACAAGATACTCTTGTAATAATAGTACATAAAGCATTATAGAAGTTGACGACATACAAGGAGATGGGGTTACTTACATTGTGAATTTACAGATTGAACATTGTAAAACTCAACTCTAATTCTCCCACTATACAAATTGTAAGCACCTGAAATTTGAATCGTCTATTGTACTACTTGCAGGACATGATTAAATCCAAACAGTATGCTCATTTCCAGAAACAAACAGCCTTTCATTTCATCAATTTATGAAATTGTAGTCTATGTTAAACCTACATTGAAGCTTAACCTAATTCAATTCAAGAAATGATAACAATTGGAATAACATAGTAAAATAGTAATAAGTGCATTAGAATGTAAAAAGGACATTAATTTTGTTGTCATGAGTAAGGCTACATGCCAAAAATGGACTAGGACAAGATGTGAACTATTTCACTATGCACTACGCAGACTTGAATGTTAGAACTGCTATATTCAGTTGGTGATTGCATTCACACACATTGCCAATGATGCCTTCATAATGTCCCTTGAAATGGACCATTGTAAGTTTTCTACATTTCAACAATGACAAACAAGCTGCCCATTAACACTAGAATTTGTGCATTCCATTAGAGCATGATGAATAAATAGTTGAGGAGTTGTAAACTTATCCTATTAATGTGTCTTTGAATCAAGTGAAACAATAATCTCAAATATGAGTGGAATGAAAGTAATAGAGAATGCAATTACTAACCTTCACATACTCTAGTTAATTGACTCACAAGAGAGTGTAGGGGCTTCTATCACCATTGCTGGCTCAAACAGTGCTTCACTGCTTCTGATAGCAGTAGTTCTTCGGACATTAGTTGTTCGAGTGCTGCAAAGTCCTAGGTAGTACACAATATTACCTTGCTGCAATGTAGGTGTTTTTGAAACATAAATGTCTAAGGAAGTGGCTGAAGAATCAAATTGACCTGTTACATCAGAGATGGAAGGATCTATAGTACCACAAAGTGAGAAATAACGCGTGATGCATTGTTGAACAAGTCTAGAGGTATGAAATGGAAAATAATCCGTGATACGTTGTTGAACTAGTGAAGATTTTGAAGACGGAGGGTTTGCCATTGCATAATAAACAAAACAATTGCATAATACCAGAAACTAGAAAATCAAGAAAACCTCTAAACATCACTAACCAATCACCTAAGCAAATGAACTGTCGAAAGCAAGGAAGCATTGCCAACTCTGTATGCCCTCCAACTCATGGTCACCATTCGCTGACAACATTCCAAGTGTTACGCTTTCAACTTTCAAGTCAATCCAAAATCCGTTAACGTGCCTTCCAAGATCATTTGGAAAGTATAATGGGTCAGTACATTGTACGGACAAGAACAACTGAGTACAAATTTGTATAAACAGTACAAAATTGTACAAAATCAAGTAACTGTACAAGAAGTTTGCACTTATACAATGAAGCTCCACAAAATATCTGGACCATTCATATCAAAATTTAGTGTAGTGGTCGCTCAATGCTCGCCCCCACAATATTATCTAACATTCTTCTGAATTGCCTAATTACATGTTGTGATTTACTTAACACTTGGATCAACTAAATATGTGTTAGATGGCATCTAAATTGTTTTGTTCAAAAAGCTTGTAGAAATTTCCACTAAACCACTACAAAAATCTTGATTTGGAACTCCATGGAGTGCATTATCCATTGGTGATGCAAATAGGGCAAATTTCATGGAGAGTGTCCATGAAATATAAATAAGTAGCCAAAAATAAATTATAAAAACACATATGATTAGATTGGAATGGCAAGGTGCGAAATGGGACAAGTGGGCGCAGCCTTTAAAATGTGTGCAAATTTTTGCCATAATCTTACCTCAATTTTGGAGTGGCTATTGTAATAGTACAAAAATCATGGAAAAATGTGGATGAAATCACAAGGATCCTCCCCAAGTATCACACTATTTGACATAATTTGGATGAAAGATACTAAAATTAGTATAGTTTGTAGATGAACGTGCACTAGTCATTGATTTTATCAATTTTTATCCAAAACTTTCTTATGAGCTGGCATTGCTAGGTGCCAATCGTGCTGCCAACGAAAAAACAGAAAAACTAGAATTTAAAGACTGGGTGGGCGTCTTGTAGCAGCAAGCTATGTAGGGAAGCATAGAGCGTGCACGGGCCAGGTACATCAAGGCCTTCATTTGAAGAAACTGTAGAAGAACCATGGCTCTGTACTCAACATCGGGACATCCACCAAATGATGTGGGATAAGTATAACAAAGGCCAGCCATTTTGGAATTTTATTATTGAGCGGGGACTATGTGCTTCAATGTGCCGATCGCTTTTAGCCACTCCAGGCATTTGCTATATGTTTGCGTCTCGATTAGCAGAGTTAGCTTCTGGCGGGTTTCAATGGCTGGTTGGTATGCAAATGCCCACTTGATTTGGTCGAAGCTATCTTTTATGACGATGCGTTTGAGCTTGTTATCTTTGTGAAGAGAGAGTTAGCCGTAGTTGAAAATTGTATTAAGTCTTGTTGCCCAACGCGTCTTGGAAATGGTAGTAGCATCTTGTAGCCATCAAATGTATTGATAAAATAATTTCTAGTTTTGATTAAAATTGTGTCATAAGGTTATAAACTTATAGTGACATTCTAAGACTACTTGGAAAGCTTCTCATTTGAAATATTCTCCATATTTAAAAACCAACTATGCAAGCACTGTGTGCATGTGTACCAATAAAAAATGAGAAATAACCTTTAGAAGCAAAAAACGATAGCACATATAAGAAGGGCAGGAATTTTGAACCTACAATGCACGTAGACATGCATTTTCTATTTCAAGGGTGCTAGTGTAAGTTTTGGGTTCTGGAATTTGACACTTACAAAATAGAATCAATGTGTAGGTCAATTCAATCTTTAGACAATTAATAGTCTAGTACAAGAGTGTGTTATTGTACAAGTAAGTATTTATTTGTACATAGATACGGTATGGATTTGTACAAATAAATATGCATGAGTACTGATTGTGCAAAGAACAATCAGGTGAACAATGCATAGTTACAACTTACAAAAAAATATGTGCAAAGAGAATACCAAAATTAAAGGATATAAAGTAATAGATGTATATTACAAAGAAAATCATCCAAAATTTTCCCAAATCCTCTTCCTCCCTAAATTGATGTAATAGAGCCCTAATAGTGTCAAGGTTGTCTTCACTTATGTTGTAAGTAACCTCCCTACTTTTTTGCCTGCCTGGCTTTGGAATCATAGCAAATTTACCATGCACCACAAGATGAGCATCAATATGGGCTGGTTGGGAGTTGCTCAAAAATACGTATCCATTGTTCCACTTTTGATAGTATGTCCCTCGTAAGATGAAGTCTCCAGCTTCAAAATCAGGGCCCCAAGCGCATTTGAATATTTGCTGAACCTGGTACTTCTCTCTTGTGCACTGCAATATATAAAACTCCACCCCTTTGATATTGCCCTCCAAAGTAGGAACCACAAAGTTGTCACCCGGCCAATTAGATCTCCAAAACCCTTGCCTTCCATGGCCTCCTCCTAGTTGTCGTCATCTAGAACAACGTGGTTTGTCATGTGGTCAACCACCTCTTGGAGGGCATATAGTTTTAGTTTGAGTAGATCCCAATTTTCAACGTGAGGAGTATTCATGCAACTCACAAATTTGCCGTCAAGACAATAAACAAAAAAACATGAGAGTTTGCAAACAAAGAATTACATTGGGTCTGCAACAGCAAATGAGTAATTTGAATGCAAGGCCTGGGAACCTTGCACAGTTTCATAGTGACAACTTTGGTCCCTCATAATGTCTTTGGGTATTAGCCAAAAGTATCTCTTCACTTCCTTGATGCCTGTCTTCTCAAAATTTGTATCCACCGTCCCTCCCATAGTTTCGTTAAGGAAGGACACTGCGTCAGATGCATTTTGCATCCTCCTCCATGTGTTGTGCAACTAGGATTGCTTTAGAGCACGCTTCATGACAGCACTAGCTCCATCCCACTCTCCCTTCCCATGACGTGTTCCAAAGAAGTTCCTGTTCATGGTGCAACCATTAGTGGCGCCCGGATATCTAGCCACAAAATAAAATGGGCAGGCACCTTTGAATTGGTAGGCATAGCCACCGGACCACACTATGTGGTGCTTTGGTCAAATCCTTGTATTATGACATAAATCAATTAATTTGTACCATGTCCAAATGCAATACACAATCATCATAGTAGAAAGTTTAGATTCTCCGTGCTAACCATAAGTAACTATTATAAGAACTAAGTGTGTATTTCAAATGAGATAGTGAGAGAAGAAATACAAAAGTAAAGGTAAAAATTTGATGCACACCTTGAGACTGTAGCCATTGCCAATGTTGCATCAAGCAATGTTGTACAAAAAGGAAATTGTGCTTTTCATCATCAGTTATGTAGAAATGTGATTCCTTCACCATATCTCCATCTGGTTTAAAACGGTACGTGATGTGCACAAGGATACTAATTTGAGTTGAGCACCAATACATGCTCTGAATTTGGTTCCTGAATCTCAAAAGTGTAATTTTTGGCAAAATCAATATGTGACAAAATCACATCTTTGCCTAAACTCTGCATAGAACATTTGTAGTGCTCATCTTGCCACCTCACAATGAAGCTATGCTTCACAAATTGGGGCAATTTAGACTTGAAGTAATCAAAGAACACTACTGGAGAAGTCTCTTTGTACACCTCAACAATCCTCTTCCAAGGTTTCCCATCCCGTGTTACCCCAATGGTTTCATTCTCAAAACACTTCCAGGTGAGGTTTGAAGACAATGATGACTCAAGAGGGCAAATTGAAAGCTTTGAAATACCACAATTTCCACACGTACCCATGACACAGTGCAAAGCATGCCACTCCTTGTTCTTAAGCTTAGGACAAACGATATCTTCCCACAAAGCTGTTGTACCTACATAGGTCTTCAAATGCGCCTTACACAATGACTCTTCCATAGAAAAGAGACACACATCACACAGGCACTAGCAGTTTTCTAAGATGTGGATTCCCCTTGTGCCAGCTCAAATCTGATTGAATCCCTCCCTGAGCATGTCAATCTCTACATGGTATCTACAATAGCAAACGTTCCTCTCATTGCACTTTCTAACAAAATAAGGCTTCAGTTTCTCAAAGGCTCTCTATTTGATTGACACGCCTGGATGTGCTACCTTAAACCGTTGGAAGAATATAGTCTACAAGAGTGCAATAGAATTTTATGAGAACAAGGTCATGAAAAGTACAAACCTTATGCAAAATATAGCTTGAACATTAATATGCAGCCGTACATGTGCAGTACACAAATTCAACGGAGCAGACCACCCAACAACAAAGATACTCTCAAGAACATGATCTTCATATTCATTATACTAGTTGTACATAATGTATATTAATTAGTATAGTTTGTACCTAAAAAAGTATAATGAACGTATTATATGATACACTACCATACCATTAGAAAGCAAAATACCTGACTTTTGAGCAAATGGTGAGTGCAGTGCTTCTCATACGTATTGGGACTCATCCACTTTTGTATGATTTCCTTCTTATTGGGGCTTACACGGGTTTCTTTTGTCCACCACTTTGTAACAAGCTCTTTAATCTTGTTAGGGAACCTTGGCCTCTTTCTACGTCTTGCAAGTGCAAAAGGTGTTCCAAGTACACGCACACTACTTTGGCAGGTTATAGCCATCTATATATTGGATGGGTTAACTTTCAAAAGCCGTGACAAAGCTTTGGTGCTTGTCACAGTAGCAAATGTAGCTGTATCTAAGAGAACTGCCTTCCTAGCAAGCATATCTGCCAATTGAACACCCTTTACAGCGTCCAACTCTGATAGATAGTTTTTGAGGAATTTGAGTTGAGCCTTGGCATCTTGCCCACAAGGATAATACTCAGGAAAAAATGGAGAAATACATTTGTTTTCCAAAAAACGTTCCATAATCTTCAACCTAAAAGATGCCACCCAACAACCTTGCATCTTTACTATGAAAAAATCCACAATTTTGGACACAACTCGTGAAAGCTCCTGTGAAGAGATCTCCCTTTCTACCTCTTGTTCATTCCGAACAACAGCAAGCAACCATGCTGCTTCTTCTCTCTCCACCAGCAAATCTCAACGCTTCCGTTGTCTCTCTGCCTCCCCGTCTTTTAGACCCTCCTTCACTGCATTATAATTCTTTGCCCTTCCACAAGGTCCCTTCCTCTTCAATCCGGCATGTGTATCTCTAAGCCAAGTATTTGCCATTACAAAGTGAAATTAAAACCGCATGTACAAAAACAGACCTTCAAACTCAAAGAATAAAAACATAGAACCAACAAAAGCATTTGATCCTATACATACTGTACAACCGTTAGCAATTCCGGCGATACCGCGCCCAACCATTATTGAGCGGCATGCATTGCTAACTCGCTGACATTAACCTTACAAAAGCGCTGGATTTTGAGGCATACAAAAATTTGTACATGTTGTAGTGACTATACTAGTTCTGATTTATGGCTAGGGGGTCGACCGTAGCGTGCGATCACCCCTGTGTGGAATCGATCGCCAACATGACTTTTGAGCAACAATCACCCTTTGTTGAAGACAATACATTCTACAAGGCTCAATTATCAAGTTCCATATACAACTACATCCATAATCAGTATGATAGGCCATTAGTGGCGCTGTTGGCCACTTTGCAATCTCAAAACAAGTTGCAAAGGTTTTTGAGAAATGGTGTAGATTTAGCGCAAGACTTTGTAGATCTAGGAGATGCCCAGGTATTATATTTTTGAAGTATTTTTGATATATACTATAGCACAAGGCATTGGGATATGAGGAGATGAGTAAATTTTTTTTTTGGAAATGTGTGCAACTAGTCTACATGCATGTAAATATATATAGGAATGTGTTCAAAACAAGGATCCAAGAAGGCTTAGCACTTGTTGTGGCACTTGCAAAATTTGGTATGAAATGAAGCATTTACAATTCACTATGTCTTCTCTACATATTGTATTGTGCATTTGTATTATAGTCGCTTGCATAACACAAGTAGAGTATATTCCTAAACCACAGATCAATGTAGTAAATCCATGGAAATAAACACTTTTGTGAAAGAACTGCATTATGTGATTTGGAATTACTACATGTATTACAAGCATTTTACTACATCACCTAGTGACCAAACCAATTTTTGCACTTTCTTCCAAACTCAATAAAATGTAACATGCTAAATCACACCTTTTTCCTACTTTTTTACAGATGCAACTAATAGAATATGGTGAAGGACACAATTTTTCCTATGTTACAAGAAATGCATCATATGAAAATATACCTACTCAAGTAGGGCCAACATATAAAGACTTTGGTTTCACATTGACCTACATGTGCACAAAGCATAATTTTTGTTGCCCAAATGTAAAATCCTAGAATTCAACATTGATTTGTACATTACATATTTACATAAGATAAGACTTGAAACCTCTAAGATTCAAACCCTATATCACAATAACTAAGTAAATTGTCTAGGATATGGAAATGCTTACAATCCTAATAACATTGTGCTAAAACCCTAAAAACCAAAACAACTAAAACAATTCAAAGTACATAAAACATATTGTTAATATTTTATTGCAAAATTTTTTTAATGGCAAAGTTTACAATTTGGTTTTTTGTAGACACTAGCAAGGCTTGAACCCACATTTAAGTTTTGACCCCAACAAGAGTTTTAAAATAGAAGAAGTTAGAAGTCATAATTAAAAGGGATTTAGATATAAAGCAAAACTTGAGTTGCAACCATCTATTGAGAATTGAGATTTTATAATACAAGCAAAATATGTATGCAGAGGTCAAAGCCAATTTTTTTACTACATACGATTTATGTAAACCGTATTTTCTTTTCTCTTGTAAATTGTAAGTGATGAAGTGAAGTCTGGAAAAATTAGTTGGGAGCCTAAACAAACTATAGTAGCCATGTTCTTGTGGTTTATTATTTCTTCAAAAGAAATACTTAAGTATGCTAAAATGGCCTCCACACTAGGAAAATAATGACAACAATACAACAGTGACATTTAAAACACAAATGCAATTTTAAATATCCCTTGGACATTTGTGCTAAAATGTGGTGTGTTGGTGAAGGCCCAATGGCCCATGGGCTGGTAACCAGGAGGTCATTGGTGATTTGGTTCAAACCCTTGACGTTGCAATTATTTTGAAACTTGTTATTTATGCCTATAACTTTTAATTAAGACAAAGTGTTCTAGGAAAAAAATAGTGGAGGTGAAACTCAACAGCAATGGCCAACTTTTCTTTATTTTGTGTTCATTCAAAACAAATACTATAGCCCCCAAAGGACCGTTGTCCCGTTTGGAGACAAACAAGATTTTGGGCATGTCCCTCTTATGGCTAAATCACTTTGCATGATTTTATGAAACTTTTATCAAAGGTCAAAAATTCAAAGATCTATGTGGGAATGCCATTTTCCCTTCATTCCAAAGGTTATTGAAGATGTTAAATATTAAATCCTATGAAATGTTGCTTCCCGGGCAGCCAATAACTTCTTTCAAAATTTCTTTTTTTTCAAATAAAAATCTGAAGTAGGTTCTTTTGACTTACATAGATGTGGGGAGCTTTGAATCATTCAATTTTGATTGATGAGATGAAAGTTATGAGAAGTTTTAGTTTGCAAGTAGGTGTGGTTGTGCTCTGAAAAAATAACTTACAAACTTCATTTATGAATGCAAATTTATTATTCTTAAAAAAATAAATACTGGAAAAGGACCAAAGGGTGAAGATTGCTTGGTACTTGCTAGGACAATCTCACCATTGGGATTCTTGTGATTCAATTCCATTGCTAGGTAATAAATAATGTAACATTTTGTTCAATTTCAAACTGTCTTCTATTTAATGTTTTTAAAAAAAATGAAAATCAAGTATTTTTTGTTTTGGTTTTTTTCCAAAGACTCTCAACTCAATTTCCCACCATAAAAAAATAAACCTCAAAACTCCATGGTGCAAAAATTTGAAGTTAAAAAAGCTCAAAGTCAAATAATCTAGTTGTGCAAGGTGCAAAAAAGCTTGTTTTTTATCCTTTAAATGTTAATATCTTGCAATTTGTGTAGTTAAAGTTTTTAAGTTTTGAATGACATATTCTTATACAAGTCTAGTATAAGATCCTATGGTTAGGTATGCAAAAAGACTAATCTTCAAATTTTTTTACTTTTTGCCATAGAAGTGACAAGTTTGAGTATCTTTTGAAAAAAATAAAGGCCATGGTCCTTCAGGGCTTAGTCACTGAAATAGCCTCCAAACTTGCAAAATAAAGGTAGTGCTGTGATTTACAATACAAGTACAGTATTAATTCTCTATTGACATTTGGCCTAGCACGTGGTATGTTGGTGAAGGCCCATGGGCTGGTAACCAAGAGGTCCTGGGTTCAGACCCTCAACATTGCAATTCTTTAGAACTTGTTATTTATGCTTATAACTTTTAATTAAGGAATAGAAATTTGGAAAAAAATGGTAGAGGTGAAATTGAACTACAATAATCAACTTTTCTTGGTTTAGAGATTCTTATAAACAAATACTTTAGTATGCCAAAATAGCCTCCAAACTTGCAAAAAAATGATAGTGCTGCAATTTACAATACAAGTACAACATTAATTCACTACCGAACATCTAGCCTAGCTTGTGGTGTGTTGCTGAAGGCCCATGGGCTGGTACCCAAGGGGTCTGGGGGTCAAGTCCTCCTGGCGGCAGACAACTATGGTTGTGGATGAGGTCTTGTCAAGATATACTGGTCCTAGATATCAACGCATGGTTCTCATGCAGACCTATCTAGATGTGGTTGAATTTTGCAATCACATCCAAATAAGTTTGCATGTGGACCATTTGTCAATTTTTAGGAGCTGTACATCTTGATAAAATCTTGCCCCCAATTGTGGTCGACTGGTCGTCCATTCATTAATTACAGTTGCCAAGAACCGTTACATTAGCACCAGCCAACATAGCATGATTTGTGACTTTTTTGCATTTTCTACTCTTTCATCAGTATAACTTTTAAATTAAGAATTGAAATCTGAAAAAATTGTTGGAGGCAATTCTAAACTACATTAGTTAACTTTTTTCCATTTGAAGTTTTTTGAAAACAAATACTTTAATCTATTGTAATAGTCTCAAAACTTCAAAACTTGCAAAATAATGATAGTACTCTCATTTACAATACAAGTACAGTATTAATTCTTTATTGGACATCTGGCCTAGCATGTGGTGTGTTGGTGAAGGCCCATGGGCTGGTAACCAAGAGGTCTTGGGTTCAATTCTTTGCCCTTGCAATTCCTTGCAAGGGGGAGGACCGCAAGAGGTTTTGGTGTGGCAAAATCGTGTCAACATATGATTTGTGCAAGTGCCTGCCGTTCAGGGTCTGCATCCACGTGCTTGTAGTACGTCAATGCATACCTTGAACGGTTGGTGCATGCATGTTTTCTATGTTGTCGCAATCCTACCATAAACCCTAAAACATCCAGCAATTTCAGCTCCTCACACCAGCACTGGCCAACACAATCTTTTATATTTTCTTGCATTTCATGGTCTCAAGTGCAAAGCAACTCGTAGGCAATAGCGTGCTGATTCCGTGCGCAAACTTACCTACAAACTTGTTCCTCCATTAATTGCAGCTATCAAATCACTCATAGAAGCTGTTGGCCTTGATGGAAAGACTTGGACAACTATAGTTAACAAGCAATCATGGTTGTGGGCAAGAGATTGCACGTATTAGCAATAGTAGGTCCGCATTCACATACTAGCTATTTTAGTTGGCTTTTGCATGTTGGGGTGGATTTTGATTTTGCTACATTGTGCCTCATGTAATTGACCTCGGACTTGGGAGGATCGTGTGGTTGAATTGCCTAGTGGAAGGAATCTCCTAAAACCTCTTTCATTTCTCCTCAAGACTTTGCAAGTTTACCCTAGACCATCATATTTTATCCGATTTCTTAGGCCTATTTCTCTAGAAGAAGAGGTAATTTGGGTTTTCATTTTTTTCCCTAAGTCATCATTGTGAATCGGTTTGTTCCTTCTATTCAGTGTTTTTGGTTGTTGACCCCACAGCACCAAGTCAATTGCCAGATTGCCTACTCGCAACCTCATCAGCAACCACTTCAAACATCCAAACAACAAACTACTATTAGTGAGAAAAGCGTCCCTCGCAAACCACACCTCCTACACCAGTCCTTGTGGATCATTGTAGAGAGAACACGAACTCCATACAACCAATAACAATTGCAAATTTGAAATAACGTGGCGTCTATGGCAATCTAAATTTGTTGAATCTATTTCTCCGTGTTGTTCTCCGTGTTCTTCTCCATACTTGGCATCAGCAAACAACAAATTGCCAGAGACCTGTCAACTGCAAAATTAGTTGGAAGCGCGCTTGTATTTCCACCACTCTACCCAGCACTACACAAATATTGTCAAATAATGTTGGCAACACTAATTACAAACCCTAACACTAAATGTCAACAAAATGTTGCCAACACTAAATGTGAAGTTGTGAATGTATACACTAATTGTTAATTTTTGTAAATTTTGAGAGTAATTTTTATGTACAAGATTACATTTAGTGTTTGAAATTGATTTTTGGTAAAGGATTGGTTAACACATATATTCAAGAAGTTATGCATGAATATTATAAGGTGTTGAAGCGGGCCGTCCAACCAAGCCTTCCACTTGGTCGCCAAATGACGCTTTCAAAAGAGGCGGTCCATGTGGCCGTCCAAGAATGCCGTCACACTAGGCTTTCCATCTAGCCATCCATCTAGCCATCTAATCAAGAAGTCCATTTGGCTGTCAGGGCAAGCCGTCCATTTGGTCGTCCATCCGGACCATCCAAATAGGGTGTCTATCTGACCGTCCAAGAAGGTCGTCAAATTAAACCGTCCATCTAGCCGTTCAACCAAGATGTCCATTTGGTCGTCCATATTGACCATCAACGTGGAGTCGCGAACCATAGACCTGTCCGTCCATCAAGGTTTATTGTTGACTTAAGCTGTCCAAAGCGTGCGTTGCAACGGCCATCCAGTGTCTGCTGTCAACGGTTCTACGGATGAATTCATCCGTCCAATGCCCATTTTCATCCACATTTGAAATTCTATCAATGGATTTAATTTTGACGGACATTGGGCTAGGATCTTGACGTTCAGACGTGACATGATGAGGACAACCTTGGTTGCAAGGCTGAATGCCAGTAAATATGCTAGCATGGACTTGAAGACAATGCTGAGGTTTGTTCAAGGGGATTGGAATAAAGATCATCATGAAAAGCAGCATTTTTGAATCAGAGGGTTGTGGCATGTGCCGGTGGTATGGATGTTGTAAATAATAGTTTTAGTGTTTGTAGGGCAAAAGGTAGATATGTTGATCCATGTCATTCTCAAAGGAGTCTTACTCTTGTTTTTGGCAAGCAAAGAGAGGGATATATTCTTGTATATAGGTAGCTAGGTTCTTATTGTGTGTTATGCCAATATTTGAGCACAAAGGCATTGGCATTAGAGTAGCCGTCATATGTCTTGTTTGAGGACATGTCAGTCTGTATGACTTGTATATAAAGTAGGTGAGTCTGTCCTATGTTGAGCTTGTCTTTCATGTTATCTAGATATCAGTGCATATATTAGAATAAATTGGATTGATTGTTGGAAAATTTTCCTTTTTTTGTCTAGTGTAATGCATTGGTATTATTACAATCTCACCAACAATTGTACTATGTTTTGTATGTCCCGCTTGATATGTCATGTATTGACAAACTAATGGCCAAAGATTGCTTGTTTACTTCAAAGCTAAGGCTGTGAGTTTGCATTGTAATATGAAACTTGGGAAGGTCAACAGGTGTGACTGCTTGCAGAGTCAGCAATGCTCCTAAATGAATATTGCATTGCATTATTCTTTGGAATACAAGTATAAGAAATGTGGAAAACAAACATAAATGACACGGCAAATGCAAGTATGTTGACATCTCATATGTCAGAGTGTCAAGAAATGACAAGGAATTGATACAAATTTGACATAATTCTGTCAAAATAATGTCTTAATCACCACCTCCAAATTAACACAATAGTTGACACAGTTGTGTCAACTTTCTGTCATTTAGGACAGCGTTGTCTTTGTAGTGTGCGTTTGTCTACAATTTTGTGAAAGCAAATTATGCTAGGGAAAATGCTACCATTAAACAAGACAAATGGGGCTTCACATTGGCCAATTACAACAAGAGGCCTGGATATGTCTGTAGAGACAGCTTTTGTTTTCCACAACAATGTGAGTAGGTGTACTATTTGGATGCAAGAGAAGGGTCCGGATGGAGAGTTATAATGAGGAAGGAGATTTGGGGGAAGTGTGTAGTGCCCAACGACAAAGGTGGCTGCAAAAAAAGCTTGTTCAAAGTAGGATCAGATCTTATCTATGAAGGCTTACAACCACAGATTAACGTCAATGAGGGTGGAGTAGCTCCAGCATTGACAGGGCAGAACGTGTTTATGAACCATGTCCTGGTACGAGGACGGGGTAGATCAGGGAGAGGATAGATGGGTTGTGGGTTTTAGTGGAATACAGGATCTACAAGAGCACGTGCAGATATAGTGGAGTTGCAAGGTGTAAACCGCTCTAGAAGAGATGGCGGAACTTGTTGCTAAAGTCTAGGACATGCTGTACCAAACGGCGGAGGAAATCCAAACAGGAACACTGACAACAACAGTTATGAATTGGAGGAAGGTTATTTGAATGTCATTCATGCTAGTGGTGGTTCAAGAAGAAGTGAACCTGGAAGGAGTGTTTTGGGAAACACAAATACAAGAGATCTAGCTGACCCTCCACTACCTATCGTTGATGACAAAGCAAATTTTGAGCATACAAGGAATACCTTAGGCGACTTATTGATATCTCTAGAGGATAGTTGAATTGCATGTTAGGAAGAAGAAGAGATGAGTGGATCACCTCTTACCAATTTTGTAAATGCGTTGATAAATTTGGAGTTTTTGTTTGAAAGCACTGTTCCTGAAAAAATTATTCTTTGGTTTCAGTTTTACTTCTACCAGTACTGACACTAAAGTTTTCAACGCGTCATTGGCCAAACTGCCTGAGTGAAAAAGTTGTCAATAAGTAGAGGATGAAAGTTATTGACAAAGTAAAAAGTTATACACAATGTCATGGATGAATCTATTCTAGTACTTCAATGAAAAGGTATTTGACCACGTGTCACATCCATCCAATAATACTACTATTCCATTCAAAAAGTAGAACTTTGACTATTTTATAGGTATAGTAGGTGTTGTAGCAAGTAATGTAGAATGATGGAGAAATTAAGTCACACATGAAGGTGTCAAATATTGCACTTCTGTCAACTCTCACAAAGAGTTGACACAGTTATGTCAAATGAACCACATTTTTCCCGTAGTGGTTCCCATGAATGCTCAAATCTCCCCCTCGAGAAGTAAGCGCAAGCACAATCGGATTCTAATAGAAATGGAAAAATGGGCTAAACAAAAAAGAATAGCAAGAGGGTGGTTTTGGTTGTAGATTTCCAACTAAAAGATGCCTTCCAAGCAATGGATCTTTACTAATGGTTTTACAATGTACAATGATGAGCAAAATAAAGCAATTATCTAAAGTGCCAAACTTTGAATTTACTTGGGCTAAATGAAATAGAAGGCAGAAGTAATCATACCTCGTCATGGGGCTCTACATACCCTACAGCTTGGTTGCAAATGGCCTCCATTCTCCCTTGAGTGTGGATGTGGTGGTGTTGGATCAAATGTGTAGTGACTCTATTCTAGGGATGAATAATCACAACACTCTAGTGGATTGTTGAGTTAACCCTTCTTGGTGGACTGTTTTATGTTACAGCTGTGTGACAAATAATTGCAACATAAACCAGTTTCCAACCTTGAGAATTGGGGATTATATTAACCCTTTGGACAATTGCAATAGTGTCCTAGATACCAAGAAATATCTCCTTATCTCATGAATAAATGAGAAATGAGGGCTTCTTGTTCTACGTACCCACAATGACGTAATTCCTGTTCCAAACAAAAAAGATGTTGTTCCGTAGTTCAAAACAATTGTTAGATAATTAGACTAAGCCAAGATAGTTGGTAGAAGCCTTTAAGTGCTCTACTCCTTCCACATAAGACAAAACACCTTGAAAATGTAAGGCCAAACCTTCTGGTTTGAGATGGCAGAGCTTTGGAGTTTGAGGCTAAGGATGGGACAAGAATTGACGGTCTAGTATGAGCAGGGGTCTAGGTATGAGCAAGGGCCGGTATGAGCAGGGCCAAGTATCGGCCCGAAGCATACTGCCGCAAGGCGCATGCTGCCGCAAGAGCTTGCTACCATGGTTGGTGTGTGAGCACAAATTCAGGCAGATTTTGAGACTAATGAGGAGTGGACAACTGACTGCTAGGCTGGAAGCAGAGCTTTGGAGATCAAGGGCGTGTTTGGGGCTAGGGAATTGGCAATCACTACAGCATTTTGAGCTGGGGAGCAGCTAGGCTACTAGATGCCAAGGGCAGAGCTCCAAAGATTAAGGGTGTGTCCGAGGACTGGGGAATTGGCTATGACTGCTAAGGTGAGAGATTGAGGAGTGGTTGATCAGCTGGCTTTTGGAATTCCAAGAGCAAAATATTGAGCTGATGAGCGGCCAGGCTACTAGATGCTGAGAGCACAGCTTTGAAGATCAAGGCGTGTCTAGGGACTGGAGAAGTGGCTATGACTGCTAAGGTGAGAGACTGATGAGTGGTTGATTAGCTGGATGCTGGAATTTCAAAGGCTGATTTTTGAGCTGATGAGCAGCTAGGCTACTAGATGCCAAGAGCAAAGCTCCAGAGGTCAAGGGGTGTGCTCAAGGATTGGGGAATTGGGCTATAATTGCTACAATGAGAGACTAGTGAGTGGTTGATCAGCTAGGCTGTTGGAATGCTAAGAGCACAGTGTTGAGCTCATGAGCAAGTGAGCGGCTAGGGTATTGGATGTCAAGAGCAGAGCTTCGGAGGTCAAGGAGTGTGCTCGAGGATTGGGAAATTGGGATATGGCAGCTGAGATAAGAGATTATGAGTGGTTGATTGGCTAGGCTACTAGATGCTGAGAGCAGAGCTCTGGTGGTCATGAGGTGTGCTCGGGGACTAGGAAATTGGACTATGGTAGTGGAGCTCCAAGACTGATGAGTGACTGATCAACTAGGCTGCTGGATGCCAAGAGCAAAGCTCTAAGGCTGATGAGAGAGTGAGCAGCTAGGCTGATGAAAGAGTGAGCAGCTAGGCTGCTAGAATTCCAAAAGCCGCAATGCGACTACTAGAATTCCAAGAGCTGAGCTGTGACTGCTAGCTTCTCGCTGAGCTGCGGCACTCACTTCCGAGAGGGTAGTAGGCGGAGTCAGTGATGCTGGAGTGGAAGGCAGTGTCATCAGCTAAAAGACTCTGTGGGCGAGGCGAGGCTTCAAACCAAGAGAGTACGTGAGCAAGGTGACTTCTTAGAGAATTGCTTAAGGAATCAAGGGAGCTGGCCAAGATTGAGGCTGAGCTAAAAGGATTCCAAGAGAGCTACTATGAGGGCTTGTTCTAGTACTAGAGTTCTGATAGTGGCTGGTAAGCTAAATCTAAGGGGAAGGTTTCTATCCTAAGTATGGTGCTCTAATGACTAAGTAAATGATTGATACGCTAACTAGGACTTCTAGGAAGTGTGGATAAGCGGCATCGTCAATCATAATCCAACTTCCTAAGGGTTAGTATGACCAAAATGCAAATGAAAACTATGCTCTAACTTCCTAAGTGCTTGGGGGTGCTAACATTGTCAACTTTAAAGATTCTAACTAAGTGCAAAGAAGAGGGCTCCTAGTAAGGATAAAACACAAGAGAACTCAAGACAAGAGGGGGCTAATGATAGAGGCTTGATTATGAAGAAAAAGGTACAAGTGGTAAGTGACAATGAAAGTGATATAAGTGATAGTCATGGTTTGGGGAGGAGGTGGGCCTCCCTTTATACATTTGGGGGAGGACACTTTAACCCTCTATGTAGAGGATCCATAGATCCCTTGAAATCTACTTAAAATCTAAGAAAAACTCAAAATGGATGAAATCTAGATGAAATCCACATAAATTTTGGAGCGTAGCTCCAAACAACAAACATACAATGCCATTGGATTCTTTGGCCCCAAAATAGTTGGTTTTGATTGTTCACACTTTCCATTCCAAGCTACAAGGCATCAGGAATCTTCAAGGAAAGATTAGGGGTGGATGGATGAAAAACACAAAATTGAAAATTCATCCCAATTTGTGAAATTGACTTCCCAAGGTTTTTTGAAGTTGCTAGGGGAGTGAATTTGTTGGGGGAGTTGGGAAGCACTCCTTGCTTCTGTCAATTGGACTTTGGATGGTTGATATTTTGTAAATTGATATAATGCAAATTCTTGATGTTAGTTGGCAATTGCTGTTTGGGGCTTTGCCGCTATCAAAACGACTTCAAACATGAGGAAGTGTCTTGAAACCTTGAAAAACTCTTCCATGAATTTTGGTGGCATTTTACTGCCATTTGTCAACTCCCTTGGCTGGAGTTGACCAGTAACCTAGTAGAGTTGAGTGCTTGGAATTGCGCCTTCCGAGAAGCAAAAGGTATTGTGAACCTTGGGTATAGATGCACCAATGATGTTGAAGTTGGAAACGTGAACCAGGTGATGTGGCTAGTGGCCATGGAACTCTTCTAATCTACTCCTAAACTAACCCTCTCTAATTAGGTTAGTGGGGACTTTTGGAGGGGATCCTAAGCCCCTAGTGTGTGTGTCACTCAAACTAACTAAAAATTACTAAATTTCACTAAATCACTCCTAATGACCTACCAAATGGAGTGGGGTAAATGACATACCGCTAACCATTTGGTCTATCTAATTTAAATCAACATAAATGGTTATTCCATTTATAATAATGTAATTTCAAAGCTAAGTAAAACAAAAAATAAATTCAAGACTCATGGTGCTGAATCTAGGACTCAGAGTTCTCTTTCCATTTTTGATAGTATATATACCTATACTTATACATACCTTCAGGGGACCTCAAATACTAGCTAAATAGTTTGTAAATTCAAATTATACTACAATTCCTCTCAATATTTCATGTGATGGCAACTTGGTCAACGGGTACTCATTTAGGTTCTACATGATAATTGTTCTAAATGATCTCAACCTTATGGTACATAACCTTCATCTTGCATAGATTAAAAGATAGTAGCTTTTAGTAATTTCTACTGCAATTTGCTGCCATTATTCATCAAATGGGTGAAGGTACTATTTTCATCAATTACCTTTGCTGCTTACAATTAGGGATAATTGATTTTTCTTCTAGGTTCAAATATTGCTTTGGTGTAATGATCTATATTTGATTTGAGGTTGTAATTTGTGACGACCAAAATAAATGCTTCCACTGTGTCTTTTGTAAACTGTTTACCAATCACTAGTGTGACAATCCAAAATTTATTAAATATAAATATTTTTGAAAATTCCGAATAAATCACTCCTTTCCAGCCCAAAACTTCTTGTTTTCCTAACCAAAAACGGGAGAATAATTGAAACAAAGGTTTGATATACCATAGTAATTCGGGACTAGTTAAAATTGGTTAAACAGGGACATTATGGGTTGCCCTTTAATTCGGATAGGAGTCCAAAATTCATCTCTGAATCCAGATTCAAGTATTTTCAATAGCAACAATGGTACTAGAGCAGCCCAAGAGCTCATAGAAACAATACTGGCCTCGGTATTGGGATCAGCCTGATACCCCAATGGTTTTAGTCACATCCCTAACGAGGTTTAGGGATATGGAGTTTAAACTCCTAATCATCACATCCCAACGATTGCAACGCTCTAACCAACCGCCGGAATTGGAATTAGGAGGGAAGGACAAATGGGTTCTTCACTTACCTTCTTGACCTCACTTTCTTTCTCTTACCTCCGGATAGCAACTGAGCAAGTTTGAGTGCTGTCAAAGATTAGTTACGAGATTGTACTAGTTTTCTGTAGCTTCCAAATTGCAGAACTGCTGGAACGATGGGGAAAGAGAAGGAACCGCTGCATATAACCTTCCGATTTGTGACCTTGCGCATAGCCAAGGAGCCCAGTAAGTGGTAGTTGTTGGAGGATGATTTGCAACAAATGGGATGTCAAGGATTGATGGAGATGCCGTAGAGTTTGAAGGACAAGGATATGGTCCGAGAAGTGTTGGAGGAGCCGCAGAGCCAATGGGATTGCACAAAGCGAGCTCAACCGGGTTTGTAGACGAAGGAGGACTAGTGTGCAATTTACCATTTCAATCTTGTCGGAGAGGGGTTAGCATCCCGAAGCGACAAGTTTTGCTTAGGTAAATTTGCTACCGGACCCCACTCAAAGCATGGTTATTTGGTGGCGGAATGTAAGATTCCCCGCGCGGGGAGATTGCTAGAGTTTTTGATCCCCATTCTATTCCCGAAACAACCCGCATATGTGACGGTTACCCTCGCCAATACCATATACAAATCATTACTGGGGGACAGACCAATGAGTTGAGGTATAGTGATTTGGAATCATGTGTTGAAGATGATCAGGACATTAGATAATACTAAAGCTTCCAAGCCCCTTTCTGTACCACCTATATCACTCACTGGACTTACTAGCCAAAAACAAGAGGGTAGCCTATAGGTCAGCCCTAATAATACTAAAGCATGACCTTGTTTTGGAGGCGGAACCGGAAGAGGAATCTAAGGAGGAAGTGAAGGAAGAGAAGGAAGAGAAGAAGGAAGAGAGGAAAGAGGAGATCGCCAATCAGGAGAAGAAGGGGAAAGCCAAGGGGAAAGGTAAGGAGCCAATTGAGGAGACCGGAGCACCAAACAAATCGGACGTGAGGACTTCTCGAGCGGCCCAACCCTTTGCTGAGGTTATGACTCAATAGGAGGTGATCCTATTGAAGGTTATGTTTGACCAAGAAATACTCGGTAAGTTATATGCGTTGGTGGACGTCTTGCACCCTTATGAAATATTTGATAAGGGAAAGACTCTTTGCCAGATCAAGATGACAAGTGAAGTGAAGATTGGGAGGTTATCCAAACAAGTGACAGACCTCCGGGTCCAATTGAGGCAAGATGCAGAGAAGACCAAGCTGGCCAACAAAGCATTTTGTGACATTACTAGTCTCTAGAATTTTGTAATAATTCCGGGTGACGTGGTGAACAAAGCCAATTTGTTTGATGCTGAAATCTTGAAGGAAGGATTGCAGCTGGTGCCAAAGCTAGTCAAGGTCTTAGGGGAGTACGTGGAGAGGATGGAGTTGGTCTTGCAGCAGATGAAGGACATCCTAAACGGCCCCCAAGTAAGATCAAAAGGAGGGTAAGGATTTGGAAGAGCTAAAGGAGCTACCCCTGTCAAGAGAACTCCTCTACCTCCGTCACCTCGTCCCCGAGAACAAGCGGGAGCTGAGGAGGTTAGAACTCCACGTTCTACTCGGCTACCCTGTAAGGTGGACTTTGGGCTAGAAAAGGAGTCAACACCCAGATCTAGAACTAGAAGTCAATCCAAGATGACACCCAACAATGGAGGACCAGCGAAAGCACCAAGCCCATGGAAAAGGAAAACCACGGAAAAGCGCCAAAGGGAGTCAACTTCACCAATTCCAATCAACCTAGATGATGTGCCATAAGCCTCCAGCATGGAAAGCAAGAGTTGTTCAGGAGAGTCGCGAGAAGAATCCAGAGATTCCGATCCTAAAGTGGTAGCCCTGTTATGAACAGGGAAGAAGAAGCCCCGTTAGCTGAAAGGGAAGACGGCAAAGGGAACTCAAGCGCCATTTGGTAAGAAGCAATTGACCCAGAAAGGGGTGGCCGTTGCTTTGAAGAAAAGGAAGGACGCTTAGTAATGCTGTAGTAGTAATAACAGTAGTACTTGGATATATAAAATAAAGTTTATTTACTTTGAGAAACTAGAAATAGTTGCTTCTTGATGAAATGAACCTAGATGCCCGAATCCGGAATTTCAGGATCTGAGATCCGTTATCTCCTGAACTTTGCGAGATAGAGGAGAACCACCATTTTTTGGATCAATGAATGGAATGTGCCATTCCCTGTTAAGTAGCAAATTGGAAGAGTACCTTTTAGGGTTTTTCTTCATGATTAGCTATTAGAGGCAGCCCTGAACCTTGTTGCCATAGGCAATTTTATATTTCTAATTCTCCTAAATGCAAACAAAGTTTCTAATCCCAGAACTTTGAATTAATCACTTGGTGTCTTGTGCATGAGAATGCGAGTGTTAGGGAAGCGAGATAGGAGTAACCTCCAGATCCTGTTTGATCTGGTGCTTGGAAGCAATTCAAGGTGGTTGGAAAATTGTGTGTACCAGAGGGCAATCTTTGTT
The DNA here is from genome assembly GCA_963920765.1 of Ulota crispa. NCBI lineage: Eukaryota > Viridiplantae > Streptophyta > Bryopsida > Orthotrichales > Orthotrichaceae > Ulota > Ulota crispa. The sequence goes on from OY987252.1 coordinate 5,600,412, forward strand.
TTGGGTTTATGATCCGGATACTCTTGTGAGGTATAACCACCCTTAGACCAGGGCAATTTGGATAGCAATTCCAATGCCTGTTTGTTGACGGCTTGAGAGGTTCCACTACAATAAGGAGTGATTGTGAGCAACAAAATAGGGATCTGCTAGTTATCCGATTACCATCTTCGCAACCAAAAGCGAGTAGGAGAGAGTCTGTCGTTGTAGTACTTTGGAGTTGTGAGGGTTTCCTGCATGACTTGTTAGTCTAGGATTCCTCCCGAATTGGCTGTGAGGAAGTAATCGCACCCTTTTGTCTTTGTGTTCTTTGTTGTTGTTTTGTTTAGTGATACTTTAGTCACTTTAAACTCTCAAAGGGTGGGAACTCACGCTGCCTTTCTTAATCAAAATTGCGGAACCCTCTAATATAGAGGTTGAACTTCTATTATTTGTAATTTATGTTGTAACCAGATCTAGAATAGATACCAAGATTGGATACATCTTCCAAGTGTTTGGATTGTTGGGGTGAATAGGAGGGCATAATCAAAGAATCAGATCTACCGATGTTATAACTTTTGGTTACTATCCCGAGTGTGTATGTGTGTTTATGTATTGTTTTTACTTGTAAATTATATATCGGATTTCTTCATCTTGTTCCAATTATCTTTAGGATCTACAAACTAAATCCTTGTGGAACAAAAGCAAGTCATATTCTTGGTGTTTTAATGTTACTTTTAATACCAACAAGAGGATAAGTACTTTCTTGTGCTATCACAATAGTTCTTAGTATTTACTTGGAGGCTTATAGTTGGGCAAATTTTCATGTTGTTTATAACAAAAACTCCAACATTTTCTTAAAGTTTAGCCTTAACTCTTACAATATATAATGATTAGTTTGCTACCCCCCTTTGTGAGACAAACAAATGATTGGCTTGTTTTAAGTATATAGTCACTCCACGCTAATAAGGTTCAATCATTAAAGTCGGACCCCTCTTCTACACTTTGGTTTAATCCTTAAATGCCCAATGCAATAATGAGTAGTTTGGAGTTTTCCATGAAACTAAAAAATCAATCAAGTGTTTTATAAAATTTATCATGTTTTTCAAAATTTCAACCATATAAACTTAAATTTAACATATTAGATGTTGCATGGAAAAGGAAAGCACACTAATATGGCTTTCTGTTTGGAAAATGATATTGTCTTCACATGAGGGTATTAAAATTGCTAAAGTGGTATGAAGTGGTCCAATCCTTGTTTCACATGTTAAATCTAGAAAGTTTGTCATTGGAAAAAAATTGGTTTTGGTTCATGACAAATCTAACTTTAATCAATTCAGGGTTTTCAAGAGCTACTTTTATAATTTTTTTAAATAAATTCTAACATGGATTTCTCTCCAAGCTTCAATGCATTTAAAGCTCAATTTCAACATCTTCCAACATTAGAAAACTTAAGGTTGCAATGGAGACCATTGTACAAAATCTTGAATAGAAAAAAAATCAACATTCACTTTCAATTTCAAATTCAAGACTTCAAAGTAGCCTTCAATTCAAACTTGTATTGGAAAAAGGAAATTGAAAATAATGCTTTGATTAAGTTTATTCAACTTCAAATTTTTGTAAACACCCACTTTGGATGCCTTTTTGCTCTTAAGTAAGAAGACCCGTAATTCATAGGGTTTAGGGTTAAGTCTTTACACGTGGGCATGAGGCACTTAGAATTGTAGGCATGGAATGGCATAGAATACAATCAATGAGAATAGAGGTTGTACCTAGGAAGGGAGGCACGCAAGCATTGGAAGACAGATCCGAGGGACATCACTTGCACCAGCTGAGCTCCCAAGTGTATCTCCCTAAAGCCTCCAATAGCCAAATCTCAAAAGTTTGTCACTATCAAAGGTTCAGGTCTAGGGTCATGACATGCCCTAACTTTAATGAATTTAGGGCTTTCAAGAGCCATTGTTATATATATTTTTTATATTTTCCAACAAGGATTTCTATCCAAGCTCTAGTGCATTTAAGGCTCAATTTCAATATCTTCCAACATTAGGAAATACCAAGTTGCCGCAAAGACTCTTCCACAAAACTTTGAATAGAAAAATAATCAGTACTCAGTTTCAAACTGTAATTGCTGATTCTCAAAACGGCCTTCAATGCAAACTTCGATTAGAAGAAGAACTGAATGTTATGAATTGATGAGGTTCAATTAAACTTTAAAACTTTGTAAACATCCACCTTGTGTACTTTTGGGCTTTTAGGGGTTAATAAGGCTTACAAGTCAAAGGCTTTAGGGTTAGCTCTTCACATATGGACATGCACAAGGTCCAAGAAGAACTGACTGCTAATTTAAAGTTACCCGGCTGAAATGAGAAAAAATTGTTTGAAATTTATAAACATTGGTTAAAAACCAATAAAAAAATCATCAATTTTTAATTTTGAGTATGAAAGAGAGGAAATAACCAAAAGATTTCCTTGATAAACTGGTTCAAAACAAGTATTGAAGGAAATCAACCAAAAAATTTGAAATACTTCCCGAACGCTAGACATGCATGAGGCACTCACACTAGATGGAGGCATGGAGTGACATGGAATATTGCAACCAATGGGAATAGAGGAGGTACCTAGGGTTTAGGGCCACGCATGCACTGAGCAACACTTGAGCTCCCGATCATGTTGCCATCGTACCCTGTATGGGTTTAGGGCCACGCACATGTGCACTAAGTGATGGTAGCTCCTGCTCTCAATCGTGTTGTGCAATAGTACCTTCTACGGAAAATTTGCAAGCTCCAGGGAAGTAGTTGCAAAGCAAAGACAAGGCTTGTAAGAGAGGTGAGGGAATTGACAGTCATTGCATGGAAAACTAGGTTGAAAGAGGATTGCACCCAAATTTTAACTACCTTTAGGATCAACATTTAATTCTTCCTGGATTTAGATGACAAGGTGTGCACTAGATGCTATGCCGAAATTCATCTTTATGTGCAGGTAGTGATTGCTTGGCCGGTACTAGTAGGAGATCCTTACTTAGGATTTAGTGTTGGAATCTAGCTCCACTAAATTCAGCGCAAGCACGGATGCAACAGATCACCACACAAGCACAAGAGCTAGGAGGTAGTCTTCAAGTTGGCTACCTATGCTTCATTTGAAAAGACCTTTGTTTGTGAACAACTTTGCAAAGCCAATATCCAATGCAACTAAGAGAAGTTGAGGTAATTAGGGTTGTTGGGATTAGCGGAGCATCTAGGGAGCTCAAGATGTCAAGGCTTGAAGCAGCGTGGTCCTTTGAAACGCACAGTGTAGGTTCAATCTCTCTCAATCCATGAATTCCCTATGAGAAACATTGTTTACAGCTATAGCAAACCTAGAGGACAATAGTATAGTGCAGATCTTTCAAAGAGTTGCTTTGCTTCCACCTATCACATCAAACATTATATACAAGATTGGAGTGACACCAAAAAACTCTAAAAAAATTACTTTAAAAAACTTAATTGAAATTGATTTTTTAGAATTATGTGTACGTGGGAAGTTTTGATGCATTTTTTTTATCAATGAGATGATAGTTGTAAGTAAATTTTGTTTGCAAGTAGTTATGGATTATCTACTGTGAAATAACCTTCAAGTTGTTTACTTTACTCAATTTTTAATATTTTGGAAAAATAAATAAAGCCAAAGGATGTAGATTGTTAATTACAACACTACTACTATTGGGATTGACATTTTTTCATTTTAATAATTATTTTCTCAACAATTTAGTGTTTTGAATCATTCTCCAATACTTTCTACTTACTTATTTTTTCCCATGTGTTGTACCATTCCAAATGCTTTGACAATTTTCAAGTGTGTACCCAATTTGCCTTGAAGATTGTATCCAAAGAATTGCAACCATTTTGGAAATTTTTTCATACAAACATGACCTTGTGAAGTGCAGCCGCTTAGATTTTTGCAAAGACAAAAAATGAATTTTTGTCAATTCAAACTCAATTATCTTACAATCTACATGGTGGAAGTTGAATTTTTTTTGTATCTTTTTATTCTAGTGTACTATAAGATCTTACAGTTACATTTGTCCAAAAATATGTTTTTGTTTAAAATTTGGTACTTGTAGAGTAGAAACGGTAGTTTTGGACCGGTTTTGATGAAAACTTAGTCAAAAGCCTTTCGGGATTAAGCACTTTTACAAGACAAAATTGTAGCAATTGTGCTTACAACAATGTTTTTTTATTTATTTTTTTTAAGAAGTGTCAAAGTGGCAATTTAAAATATTATAGTGGTGCTCCAAATTTCAACATTCATTCACATAATGGATAGAAAATATCCCATTAGCACATACTAGATGTCTATGATTTGGTTTTTATCCACGATTTGGCAATTTCCTCCAAGAGTTTTTTTTAATTTGAAGCTTTTTTGGCAATTTCATCCAAGTTTTTTGGCAAATTTTTTGACATCTTTTAACCAGATTTTTGTTGGGTGCAATTGAGCACCAAATCGCCAAAAAAATAACACTAGCTTACAACTCTTCTTGTGAAAGATGTTTTTGATTTCAAACCACATTTTGATCATCCTTAGTTAGTTTGACCCTTACAACTATTACTATTGTCAAGATTAACTACAAAGAAGAGTGGACAAAGTGTTGCCGTGTGAAAGGTTGCCACTTGTACTTTTGTGTTTCTCATTGTGATCTGTAAAACTAACAAATGTATGCAGATGTTTTATTTCCATACTAATCTTTTGTAATTCTTTTGGATTGTAATTGATATTTTTAATATCATTGAAAAAAATATGAAATAACTAAGACATCAACAACATTAAAAAGGTTGCACTCTTGGCAACAAATGGAACCAAAAATAAAATAAGAAAATATAAAGTATTAAAAAGGTTGCGTTTTTGTCATGAAAGTGACATAGTGACACAAAAATTAGAAGTAAGTGGCCTGCAATATTTCTACAAGTGTCAAATTTATGCCGTGCTGGGGTCGATCTCTGCTTCCATGAAAAACCAGTCAAGATTTCAACTCACCTAGCTGCAAAAATACCACATCAGCAACATTTTCAATCCCCAACTACCACAAGCTAATTAGCTCTAGGCAATGAACGTAGAGAGCCGAAAAACAATAGAAAGTCATCCAAATGAAATATGCAAAAAACCGATTGAAATTGAAATTTACCGGTCAAAATCCAACTACATTTCTGAAAAAATTATAATTATAGTGGAAGTATGTAGGGAATAGCCGGTGCATCTAGTGAAAAAACCGGATGTAAATGAGAAATGTAGGCTTTTTGCCGAAGGAGCTCAATATCTCCCCGCACACTGCCTCCAGGTGTGTTAGAGCCTCTAGAATATTATCGTCATGACATACAACATATCTATCTATGTAAAAAATGCTATCGGCATGAAAACAATCAAGTACTCATCAACAAAACTTCGTCTAAATAAGAACAAGTACTCATGTGAACAGTAAATTTACGGTGCGTCACAGAAACACTGGATTCAGCAGGACAAAAATTTAATCCATGACAAAGATTGCACGACGTCTCTGAGAAAATTGCTTACCTTGGAGAATCCGTCTCCAGGACATTGCTCGGATTTCATTGCATAGACTTAAGTTTGTAACAACACCAATCCGATGAGGAAATCGGTACTTATTGCACTCACTGTCACGGAGTTTCGACCTGCTTCGCAAATTCCAACATTTGTACAACACTGCATTTGTCTGACCCAAGGCTGCAAAGACTCCGCAAGTAAAGCTCATTGCACACCAGATAAATTTACTCAAGTCCGTTGGATCTACACTTTCACTTTTGCTAACTATACAAACTCCGGGTCAATCCTGTACCAACTGCCTCGACTATTCACTGCAGCTGCATTCTGCCAAGAAACACTGCATCCCATGTGTTGCGACCACTGTCCTTAAATCGCCCATTCTGCATCCTCGGGCCAAATGAACGGGTTTCAGACTTCACATTCCAACGAAAACTAGTTCTCGGACTCCTATAATCCTACCAGCTGTACCAATTAATTCTATTCCAGCCACACCCCATTAATGCCACAACCTTGTTCAATCCATGTCAGGTAATAAATATGTCAACAAAATTTACCCACAGTGAAAAACATTGGGCTTTTCTCAACCATGCCAGAACTCACAGGCATCTCCTCTCTTGCAATAGCCCTTTGCATAGAACCTGCATGGCACATCCTTCTTCGATCCCCTCGCTGGCCTCATGCTTCGAGAACCATCTCGAACCGCTGGAACATCGTGCTCTCGACAGGAGCTGCTCCGACCGTACGTACTCTTCCCGCTCTCGCTTCCTCCCCAGCTGCTTCCATCTGCGCCTTTTCTAGAAGAACCCCATGTATCCGGCTCTACACGAGACCGAGATCCATTCCAATCATCCGCTCGTCCTGTACTCAAAGGAGAGACACTGTAGCTACTTTGACCTCTCGCCCAATTACGACCTCGCTCCACTGCATCGCGCGAACCCCAATCGACCCCACCTACCGCTTGATCCTGCTCTCCCCGACTTGCACTGTGTCCCGGGTCACCACCATTCCAACTTAAGCCACCCCAAGAAGTAAGAGAATCATCCACTGTAAATTCCCTTGGCCTGCTCCGAGATGCTGCCCACACCTCCTCCTTAAACCTTCCGGCCAGAGCGTCTGTCAAAAGCATTGAATTTTCTTGCACCTGACCGGCTTTCCAGATTGTCAGATTTACAGGGAACAATCCCGTCGTGCTCCATTTCCTCAGCTGTTCCATTGTGAAGGGGCCTTGCACCATCCCTGTCGGATCCTGGTAGTACCACAGCTTTTCCTTCTCGAACGCAGCCAAGCTCTGCAAAACTGGGCTTGCTGCACCAAAACCTACTGTAGCGCTGCTCAAAGTGGTCGAAGGGACGGTCTCTCCTCTATTACTTCCCCATTCGGATCTCGATTGTCCAAATACTGGAGTGTTACCGGCTTTCACCTCTCCTCGACCGTATTTCAAATCACCCAGCTCTACAGTCCATTGATCCGTATCGCTCCGTCCACTATTACCGTTCCAGTAGTATCCGTCATCCCGGGTGCGATCCTGCTCTCGTGATTGATCCCTCTCCCAATCCATATCCCGAGGTCGTGGCTTTTCCCTTTCATCGATGTTATACAACTTCTCATCCACTCTGAAAGCAGGCTCCCGACCTAATCCCAACTTCTCACTGCTTCGCCCTCCCTCATATTCAACTCGAGCGAAACTTCTGCTGCGACCTGTCTCCTCCCAAGAAGATTTCAATCTCTGATGGTCAAAATCCACTTTCCTTCCCGAATAAACAGATTCCTCAAGTTTGGAATCATCCCAGATACTCGAACCACTTCCGGCACCCTTTTCCCAACCACCTCTTAGAGAAACTTTCGGCCGGAATTTTCGATTTCCTCCTGTGACACAAAACAGAGCTATGAGCAAGAACTTAAAGATTGCAACTCTACCTGGGTACAGGGTTGTACACCGTCCTGATGACATAGTAACCTTAAAGATATCCCACTTACTAAATCGCTTATGTTCTTCTGGTCCATTTCAAGAGAACAAAAATTACCTTGAAGCGGTGAGATCTCGTGCACATCCGACTCATATCCGGGATCCATGTGTGGGTCTGCTGCCACTTCGGGCCTAGCCTGAAGCTTCGCTGCACGAAAGGCTGGACTGCCCAACTCTTGCAGCTTCTCAACGCACTCCCTCAATGTGAGCCACAGTATAGGTCAAGGCAAACCGTAACCTAAGCACACTATTCTCGAGTTGAAACTCCCAAATTTGCCATACCTTATACTAGTCGCATTTCAAGTTGAGTCTCCTTCAATTGCTTCATATTAAAGAATTCTTCTTGAGATATTGAACATATCTCTTAAACTTCTAAACATGCAATATGCATGATTTGAACAATCATGTAGATAGTCATGCACTCAGTCAAAAAAGGATATTCTTTCTTTCGTCCTTTCTCGCTAGCACGATCCCGAAGGTTGACCAGACGTTGCCTCTCGTTCTCAAACCACTGAGATCCACATACATCACGTTCAGTACTCAATGGAACCGGTTTGACAAGCCAAATGAGAACTGTCTTTCATCTAAGATACAGAACTAAAACACTAACCAATCATTTAATCATAAAAACCTCAGGCCATCCCCAGGCCAAGGTCTGCAGAGATGAAATTTTGCAACGTCGAAAAAAACTATGTTCGCCATCTCAAACATTCCCATGTACTTTCTACTCCTTCAAATATTACTTTTCAACTCCCGATTAGAGATACTGCACACCGTCCGCCCAAAGGCAGTGATCAGTCACTTACATCATTCACTTTGGCCAGTCGCAAGGCGATCGCTTTCTCCTCCACTTGACCCTGACCAAGACGCAACCCACATTACGAACACATGATAGCAACTCCAAAAAGAGAACTGTTTCCTACCTGAGGAGCAATATCAGGCGTGTGCTGGATGCAGAAGTGAGCCCTTCGCCAAAATACTTACCACCACCAGTGCCTTGATAAATCCGCATTTGATGCTCTGACGCAATCGTTGGCATTCTTCCTGCAATTGCAACAGGCACACTCAAGGGGGTAATGCTCACGCAATCCGAAGCTCAGCGCTAGGGCGCGGCAAAGTTGGGACATGACAGCACCAACTGCAAATTATAGGAGATAATTTTAAGGGAAGGTACCAGGAAGGACAAGTACAACGACGAAAAAATCTGTAACGAACACCAAGCGCACACCACAACCAGCGGTCACTTACTCCGTTCCTCCTAAAATCTGAGCTGGGGAAGAGGCTATACCTCAGTAAAATCTTGATTTGAAACAAGGTCAACTGTTACATCCTCTTTCTTCTGCAGGTTCAATATCTCTAACACGACATTTGTCATCTTTGTTCCAGCCTTATAACTCTCCTCTCCAATTCGTGTTCCTGGCAACCAAAGAATCAAGCAATCAAGCTGCTACTGTAAGCTACGCCCAAAACAAGGTTTAACCCAACCGGCTCCACAACTTATAAATTAAATTACGAGAACAGCACCCACTAAAAGCAGACGCCCAAGCCGCTGCCCTAAAACCAACCTGTCACCAGAACAAGTCTGTAGGTCGTCTCTGTCTTAGTCGATATTCCAGGAACTCGAATTCTCACAAAGGTGTCTACCACTTTGTTATCGAACTCCGGATCCTCCAGCAAATCTCTCAGAAGCGCTCTCCGCAGGTATATCATATCAATGTTCTTGGGAGTGATGGCAGCGTACTCGCTGCTATTAGGCCTCTCAAACTTCTCCTCAGCAGACCTCCGACCTTTTCGCCTCTCCTTGGCACCACCGGTGCCCAACTTGTCCTCGCTGCCGTCCAGGCCAATCCCGTCGTCCTCAATCATTGCATAGTAACCGCTCTGTACATCCTTTCTCTTGCTCCCCTCAATGCTCTTGCTGCCATCAATGCTCTTGGTTTTATCACCAGAGCTCCTCGTTGGAAAGTGCAGCTGAAGATGCTTAAACATCTCGAATTGCCCAACGGACTCCTTCCTAAAAATACTCTTCAGTCGCTCGTCACAGTTTATTTGGCTGCTTTTACGTGCGTCCTGCAGCTTGTGACGCTTAATGTAGCTCCATAATAGTTTATTTACAGCAAACCTCGAAAGAGGCTTCAATGGATCCTCCTTCATGTGGTCTATAAAGTCCAGGAGCTCCTTGGATGCCCAGCTCTCAAACTTCTGATACCTAAATACACGCACTATCTCCTGGTCTCCCTCCTCATACTCGTCCTCTGGATCCATGTTCTCGTCCGATACATTGGAAACATTGCGATTCTTGTTCGCTCTTCTCTTCATCCACGCAGACCCGAAGGGTTCGTGATCACGATGATCGGATTCGTCTGATTCTTTGTCGGATTCGTAATTCTCTGTGTGATCATCTGATTCTGAACCACCGTGGTTGAGCATACTACTGCCCCCATCCACAGGCTTTCCTTCCTTATCCAACTCTGGCATTTTCAACGAAAGCAATCTTTTAAGATCTTCCCAGTACTCCTTGAACAAGCACTCATAGGTTTCTTGGTCCTCGAAGTCAACCTCCACCTACAATAAAACCGTCGTCCACAAACCCGCCTCGACGTTAGCATGTTCATTACCTGAATGTACCACGCGACTATGTACCACACGAAAATGTAACACGCGTCTATGTACCACACGAAAATGTACCACATGGATATATCACAACTCCACGTTCAGAATCTCCTCAAAATGCTCCCATGACTGGGTGGTCTCTAACGTAAAAAATGCTTGATTTAGTGGCTCCCACATGTCATCATTTCAACAAACCATCTCCCTCAACAGAAGCACAAACAGCGAATAACGCCCCGAAGGAAACAGACTCAATTCTCCACCTAACAACCGAGGCTCCTAGAATAGCTCCCAATTACAACACTGCCAGCTTTCACATCATACGCAAATAGCCATCGTACCCCATCCACGTTAATAGTCTCGTTCCGTTCGATCATGCTCACAATCGGCAAACAATCCTCGCACAAACCCTTCCGTTTGCGAAGCAAAAGAAACTCCGCTTTGTCAATACAGCTTCCGCAGTATGCCGTGGGACATGTATAACACTGAACGCTACCAGGCTTTGTGCACACAGAGCAGAAGTGCCATCCTGAGAAAGAAAAAGGCAGCCAGTATCATCAACTGCGATGAAACTGCAATGAACAGAGATATATTCAATGGATCATTATCCATACACCCCGACTAGATCCACAAAGCGGCCAGTTAGCCACCCCGACTAACAAAATATTCACATAAAGCTGCGACACTCAAAGCTGCCAAAACTATAATCACACAACCGTCGGATAGAACCCTTGTCTTAATCACATCACCGCAAAAAACGCATTGCCAACACGGTTAACTCGAACGTTCAACATCGCTTCCAAAAGCCCCAATCACTCTCATTAGAGAATACTGGTTCTTATGCACACAGGTCTCAATTGCTTCTGGTATTCCTCATCCTTCAGAGAAGCATACGACATAACAAAGATGAGTCAAGTTAGGGGTGCCGAGAATCTGCCAAGATATGTGAACGCATACCGCACAGCCACGCCCCTTTCTTCTTAAAAAACGCGGCGTCACGCCCAATGCAGCTCAAATGATACGCCTTCGGACAAGATCTGCGCACACATCACTCTTCGCAATCAGAATGAAGACCAAAAATCCAGATTCTTCCTTTGACTCACGTTGATAAAACCCTCGCCAGCGAAGTGTCGATTCCGGACATTTTTAAACAACTCTCGCCGAAGCCGTCTCTCAAAGGCAAATAAAGCCGCACCTGCGGTCGCAGAGCACCAGGTCTCCGCCGTCGAAGCAGATGAAACACACGTCCTCTTCTTCTTTCTTCCTCTCGTCCCCGGGAGACATCTTTCTGCTCAGCTTCCACTGCCGTCCAGGGGACGGCATGTCCAGAGTACGTTTCTTATCAATCTGCAATTCGTTGTGTTGGTCCTTCCGCTGCTGGTCGCCTCTCATATGGTCCAACGACTGCGCCTGCTCTCTTTCTGACACTTCATACAATTCCATTTCCCGTTCTAACTCCGATCTCCCCGTCTTCGAGGATAAACCTCCTGGAACAAGTACCTCCCCATCTAGCTGGATGTCCCAGGCCAAGTTTGGTCGACTTCGGTTTCCACTTGACTCCTCAGTCCGACCAGAAGGTTGCCCTGGCTCTTTGGAATCCTCCAAAACCTGCCCGACTTCGGATTCTCGGTGTATGACAGCACTAGAAAACTCGTGCTTGCATCCCGACACGTAATCCGTGTCACATGCAACCGCAGCAACTACTGTAGCCTCAGCGTCGTCCAGTGATACAGCTTCTTCCCCTTTCACTATGGGGAAAGCGGTCGCGTTGGAATTTAGGTCTTCCGCAATTTCCAGTGTCTCTGGCGACTCATTTCTACCGAGAACAGGCCTAGAGACTGCTTGTCCCACCAGTTCGGATTTCTCTGAAGCTTCTTGTAGCACTGCGGATACTTGAGCCGCTCGTAGAAAGTCGCGGTCCGCAAGGGCGGGGTTTGCTCCGCTGGCAGTTGCTGGTTCTCTTGAACTTTTAAGCTCGAGCTTCGGTATCTCGTTTAGATCAGTGACATCCTCTTCTAAAAACGTTATTGATCGACCTGCTAAGGGGTCTGCGGCCTGGATTTCGCCCGGCCCACTCTCAATCGCGAGCTTGGATTCACTTGCTGACTCGCTAATTAGGGTGCTCCAGACAGTGTCTGCCTCAATAGACACTCTCATATCAGACTCCGGAGCGGCCGAGGCCATGGCAGCCGTCATCGGCCCCTTGGAGACAAACCTATTACTTGTAGCCAATTCGTCTCTCAGGTCTATAGAGTACACGTCTTCGTCCTCCACTACTTCATCTTCGTCATCGCCGTCTGCCACCTTATTTTCTGCAGACAACCCCGCCATCACTTCTCTCGTGCCCTCTGCTGGCACTAAGACTAAAGCCAGTACAGCATCCTCGACGTAGTTATCTTTCATAACAGAGCTTATCGGCGACATCGGCCCCTGTCCCGCATGACCCCCGTTTTCCATACTTCCGCTTCCGTCCCTCTGAATTCTTCGTGGTAAAGCCTGATAAGAACTTGCGTCACCCCGCACAATTCCCGCACAAACTTCTAAAGTGACCATGCCATATGGCAAAAACAATTCGCAACAATAGAAACCATCGTCTTGACCATCAGGATGACAACGGTTTCACTGTTAAGCTGATCAAAATGGCTACGGTAGATAATTTCAAACAGATACTAGATGGGGCAGGCAATATCAAGAGCCATTCAGCCTGGTGGAATTAGTTCACTCTGATGCAAGCATTTAGGGTTTCAAGGTTTGGCATATCGACGTACGGGGACGGGATACCCGACCGGCAGTGGCCGGTCGGCCTCGCCATTAACCCCTAAATGCCCAGGGCCTTTCTGAACTTCTTGGCATTTTCAAGAAAATGAATAATCAACCAACTTTTTCATAAATCTCATCAAGTTTTTTTACCCCTGAAGAGCTCTTGGGCTCTAAAGATATAGTACCAAATACATTTGCAATCAATATTCAGAAGTTTGAATCAATTAAAAATGAAATGTTACAACCATACATATTGAAGGGTTGGATGATGATGGGTGCATAAAAAAATTTGGAAAGCCCTCATAGCAGCTCAAATACGTCTGTATATATGGCTGTACATATGGCCGCAAAGGGCTTTTGTGATGTTTAGTGGTTAAACTGTAACCATACAAATTTAAACTTGACATCTTAGAGATTACATGGAAAAAGAAAACACAACAATATCACTTATAGTTTGAAAGATTATAATGTTTGAACATGAGGGTGTTAGAATTGCATAAGTGACTTGAAGTTTTCTAATCCTCATCTCACACTTCAAATCTAAAAAGATGGTCATCAAAATAATATGAGATTTAAGTTCATTACATGTTTAACTTTAGTCAATGTCTAGCATTAATCTACTCATGCATTTTTTTAAATGGATTTCTAATGCGGATTTTTTTCCAAGCTCTAGTGTATTTGGGGCTCATTTTCAAGATCTTTCAACACTAGAAAACTCAAGATTGCAATGGACACCCTTGTACAAAATCTTGAACTAGAAAAATCATGAACCTTTCATTTTCAAAATTAGATTTTTGATGTTGAAAATAGACTTCAAAACAAACTTGTGTTCAAAAGAAAACATCAAAAATAGTGACTTGATAAGATTTTATTTGTCTTCAGAGTTTTGTAAACACCCAAATTGGGTGCCTTGGGCATTTAGGGGTTAATTCCAAATTTGAAGGAGGATGAGTTGGGGAGTTGGCTACAACAGCCCCCGAGAAAGGAAAATGGAACTAACTCGGACTATCAGTAAGTTAGGGGCAGTTCACACTATGCCCTGTATTTCATGTGACAAAGCTGCGTTGGAGTGAACTCCCAACTTGTTTGACCTGATAAATGCAATAAACATGGCGTTTATGGGAATTAGAGTCATATATTATAGTGTAAAGGTCAAAGTCCCAACTCTAAGTTTCAAGTTGTAAATCAATTGTCATGTCCAAGCATTTTTCTAATGTCTCATTTGCCCATGCCCCAATATTTAAAATAATCCTCTTTCACTTCATTATTAATGAATTTAAGAAGGAAACACACCTTTGCAATCTCTTTTTTTTTCATGGTTATGAAGCAAAAAATCATTGGTGTCATGGCATTGCAAGTATTTGCAAATTATTAAAAAAACATAAAAATGATGAAGATGGCATTTTTTTATTCTTGAAAGCAACATAATTATGTTTGTAAAGATATTTTGAAAAATTCAAAAGATTGAAAGATTTTTGAAGCAATGCATTTTAAATTCTTATACATCAATTACATTTCAATATCAAATGAAAGCAAGAAATATTGTATTTAACTATTTATCCAATCTCCCATGAATCGTTTTACAAAAAACAAACACAAAACTAAGATAAAATATTTGTATTGATACTTTAGTTGCTACAATCATCTCTCATAAATGTTCCAAAGTTTATTTAACTATTGTTGACAATCAACATGGTATAGAGTAGTTCATTCAATATTATAGAGATTTCATTGAAGAAAACAATTAAAAGTTGCAAAGCCTAGTTTAAACTCTAAATACATTAAAAACAAAAATACTTAATAAAAAAAAAGAAACAACAACAAATTTTAACAACACAAAACAAAAACTTGATGAAAAAATATAACCATATTACATAAAGCAACAAGAGTATTCAAAATGTCAATCAATTTTTTTTAAATAATCTTAACTACAGGAAATGTCTGGTTTATTTGACATAATTGTGTCCACTCTTGATGAGAATTGGCAAAAGTGCAATATTTGACAACTTTGATTGTCAATTGTTTTCTCTGCATTCTACAATATTTGCTATGTAGCAATTGCAAGAAACGCTTCACAGTTTTGTCTCAAACACCCTTAGTACTGGTAGTACTGAATAGTACTATGAGCTTTTGGAATAATTTTTCATTAAATAAAATAAAATATGGACAATTTGTAAAGCACTTAAAATAGCATACTTGTGAAAATTTAGACTTAGAAATTTTTTATTCTAAAAGTTATGCACAAAACAAAATCATCAACAAAAAGCCAATTTCTTTCTTGCTCTTTAGAAAATAGTAAAATAATTCAAAAAACTAAAAATAAAACTAGCCATTTGAGAACTATTAAACAAATTCACATGGTACAGTTGCTTTGCTAAGGAATTTCTTTGTATTTGCCAATGAAGGGAGATAAGATGCCCACTTTGAGACAATGTAGATGCCATGGAATTTATAATTTTGCAAAATCCTTCTACAAATGCATGTAAGCATGCTCCATAAACAACATCTTTGATTTTTGCCCTAGAAAAGCTTTTTGGACCCAAAATAGTACTAAAAACCCCCAAAATGGCCAAGGTAGACACCTATTTGGGGGTTATTCAAAAATAGTAAAATAATTTAAAAAACCGCAAAAATTATAGAAGGTTTGGAACTATGACATGTACCTTCCTCTGAAATTTCAGCTCAAAAAAACTTGTTGCGCAAAAGTTACAAGCCAAAAAGCATCTGCGGGAGGTGAAGGGGACAAAAAATAGTATGTGTTTCTTGCAATCCCCCTACAGTACTTGTTATAAGGGAAAAGTAGTGAAAGCTCTACTTTTCAAATGGAACAAAGGTATTATTGGATGGTGGACACATGTGAGCAAACATTTTTTTAACAAGGTACCAGAATAGATTCATTTGTGACATTGTGATTCAGTTTCCACTACGTCCATAACTTACATCCTGTACATATTGACAAATTTTCCACTAACGCCATTTTGCCAATGACTTGTTGAAAACCATATTGTCGATACTTGTACACTGAATATTGTGTTTAGGTTACCCCACACTAATGTCTTCACATTTTGCACTATATAAATATTTCTTGCTGTTATAGTGTTTTTTCATCAAAAATCACCTCAATAAATTATTTTTAGACAATAATGAAGTTGCAAAAAGACAAACTAGTGGCTTTTGAATCATTAACCATGGCAAATCTTAATATTTAGTGTGTTGCATGCGACTCCAAGTGGCCAAGTGATGAGTCATGAGGTAACTTACCATGGTAAGGCAACTTGATTGTCAAAGCAACCTAAATGCAATATTCAATGTAGAAGTTATAGTGAAACCACATGTTAACTTTCCCAAGAATAGTGCTTTCAAATATACACATTGCATTTCTCAACACATTTACAAAAACCATAAAAAGTGATCCACTCATCTCCTTTGCTTTTTAACATCCTATTCAACTATCCTCTGAAGGTATCGATGACTTGTCTATGGAGTTCCTAAATTTGCTTTGTCATCATAAAAACTGAGTGGAGGGTTTGCTAGATTTGTCAATATTGTATTCCCCAAGATACTTCTTCTACCTTCACTTCTTACAAGACTATCATTAGCAGCAGTGCCGTTCAAAGAATCTTCTTCTAATTCAAAATTTTTGTTGTCAGTGGTATCGTCTAGATTTCCTCCGCCGTTTGGTGCAGTGCGTCCTCAGCATGGGCAATGGCTTCTGCCATTTTTGCCGGTGCGGTTTACACCTTGCAACTCCACCATACTTGCACGTGTACTCCTAGATCCTAAATTCCTTTGAAGCCCACGACCCATCTGTCCTCTCTTTGATCTACTTTGTCCTCGTACCCGGACATGGTTTATAAAAACGTTGTCCTGACAAAGCAGGAGCTACTCCACCCTCATTGATGTCTATTTGTGGTTGTAAGCCTTCACACTTAAGATCTGATCCCACATCAAACAAGCGTTCTTTGCAATAACCTTCGTTGCTGGGCAATACACGCTTTCCCCGAATCTTGTTCTTAATTACAACTAGCCATCTGGACCCTTTTCTTGCGTCCAAAAAATACACTTGCTCACATTGTTGTGGAAAACAAAAATTATCCCTATAGACATATCTAGGCCTCCTCTTGAAATTGGCCAACATGAAGCCCCATTTGTCCTATTTAATGCTAGCATTTTCCTCAACATATTTTGCTTTGACAAAATCACAGACAAACACAATTATGCAGTGATGTTTATAATTGAGCTCCAAAATTTCTTCAATATGACCAACATACTCTACTTGAGTCTCTACTTGATTAGTATCCCACCTGCCATTTCAACAAATCTATTTAAAAGTTGTTGCTATCCCACTATTTGTGGTCCTCATAGCTTGTTTGGCAATGATGGTTTGGTAATGGTTACCAAATGTCAAAAGTGTCTTATACGCTATTGCGCATGGTAAAGGCTCCATGCATGTGTCGACAACATTTGGCTCCACTGTCACGCCCAATTCTTTGTCCCGCCTAACTTCTTCAAGTGCCCAATCATCAAAGTCAAGTAACAATTGGAGATCCATCAAGAATGCAAAGTGGAGTTGCCTCCCTTGTCTCCAATTCTTTCTTCAATATTGATCATTTGCAGCGTCTTGTTGCAGCATAGTCTGTTCATATCTCTTGCACATCCCACACTATTGTTAGTGATACTCAGAGTGGGAATACAAACAAAAGAAGCATGATCATGCTCATGCGCTCAAATACCTTAGAGTTTGAGTAGCAGCACCGCAAGTCCAATACTACAAAACAACTACCTACAACACAAATCGAGGTACCGGTACTTTCAAAACATTTCTTCATAATGAACACAGACCTTCTTCATCATATAAGCTCTTAGGAGTTAAATTAAACCATATCACACATTCAATTCTACATATAATGTCGACCTTGTTATTAAATCTCGCTCCCACTAAGCTTTCATGAACAACAAAACTTGCATAAGGTATTAGCACCCACAAATGTCAAACTAAGGGTTTTGAACATGATGACTATTAATAAACAACTAGCAAATTATAGGATCCTTTAGAGAACAGAAAAATTATGAGTTTGCACCTTCAAATGGATTATTTGGATACTGTGAGAATAAATTGTGAATTTTTAAAGAGCAAATTGCCATTGCACCCATAACCACTTTTAAGAATTCATGTTCACATGTTGTACATCCTTGTCATTACATCTATTCACTTCCACTAGTTTTCCAAGATTTTAGAGATGACGGTTATGGGGACACTAGCACTTATGGGTGTTCCTACCTTACTCTATACACATTTGTATTTGATCATTTAATACAAAATTAACGCTTTCCTCTTGTACTTCCATAAATCCTACAAATATTGACCTTTTGAAAATGAAGCTAGCACTTCAGTATTCTTTTGTTTATACAACATAGCTTCCCAATATTTTCAAAAAACAATAATCAGAGAGAGTAAAATGCACTGCAACGTATTACCTTAGTAACAAAAATTCTAGAATCCCTCTAAACTAGATCTAGTACAAAAGACCGCAACAACTTTAATGCTACATGCTAAAGAGAAAACAATGATTGCTCACAGAAATGTCTACTAATGCAATATACTTGAAATGAACCATCACATCTTCATCAGTCACTATAAAGTGCGGTCACTTTAATTACACTAGGCCAAACCTACTTTCATTATTTCCAATTACTCTCTTCTTTCTTAGTCTTACAAGGTCAAATTTCAAACACTCAATCAATGCTCAATTACTAGCGGCCATTGATATTTATTTTGAATATTGAAATTAGTATTGTTAAAATATCCTAACCCCACCGTACTACAATGAATGTTTTATAGAATTAATTTTCAATTCTCAATATGTATTCCTATTCATTAATTCCATTAAAGATATTGTACTTTCATGATGATGGTCTCAAAAACAATTATGGTATGCATTACCTTCACTACTAAAATATTCAAACGCTCTCATAACATGTAAGCATGTATGTCCATGACAACTCAATGAAATACATATGAAATTAAGAGATATAATGGTACCTTCTATATGACTCCGTATGGACAGTGTTGTCTAAGACAAATGTATGAATCAATTTTTGAAATGCTAGATTTATAGGGCGTGTACGCTTTGATTGTTCTGGAACCTCGTCACACATAATTGCATCTTCTTTCTTGTCCCATGCTTGCTTTGTTGTTGGAGTGTAGTTAATAAGGTACTCATTTAGAAAACCAATGGCTTCCTCTCTGGCATAGCCAAATGCTATACTTCCTTGAGGTTTTGTCTTGTTTTTCACAAAATCTTTTAAAACTTTCATCTATCTTCCCATTGGAAACATCCATCACGTATGGATGGGACCACAGATGAAAAGTTCCTCCACTACGTGCAGGTGCAAGTGCATCATGATTACAAAAGTTGAAGGCGATAGCTGCATCTCCAAGGTACACACTGCCTCTGCTACTTCATTAAGCATGTGCTCTCTATGGGAAGGGTCCACTATTTTAGCACACAATTTCCTAAACAATCTAGTAACCCTCATGATTGCTCCAACAACTGCCACATTCCCTATATTCCTACGGCATAGTGGCATCACTTGCTCAAGAAGAACGTGATAATCATGTGTCTTTAGCCATGATAGCCTCCTATCTTTAATCTTCTGATTAAAAGGTGACACTTAGTTTGAAGGAAATTTCAGCTCTGATAAAGTTCTTATGAAATGGTCTTGCTAGTCATTTGTGAGCATGTAAGGAGCATCCGGCATGAAGTAGGATTGTCTCTCTGGATCAAGTTGGAGGTGCAGATGTGGACAAAGATTTCTATTGCGCATATCTTCTTTGCAGTTGATTCCGTCGTTGTCTTCAAACAAAGTTTTAAGCAAGTTCTCACAAACATTTTTTTCACAGTGCATACCGTCAAGGGTATGCCTCACTAGAAGTTCCTACATACATTGAACATTTTGCAAAATATTGTAAGTATAAAAGTTGACAGCATTAGATAATAGAAAGTTCTACATTGCCCTTCACATCAGTTACTCTAAGCATCGTGAACTATTCCACCAGGATAACAATGTCTCTTTCATTACACTTAATCTTCCAACATGACTTCAATTTCACATGTGCTGAAAGTTGCAGACAAGTATAATAGGGATTCAATGTCACTGTCTCTAATTAATGTGCTTATACTTCTGGAATCTATCCATTTAGTACGTTAAAAAACCAGCATGAAGTAAAAAAATTCACTTACAATAATATGTTCCATCTAACAACTGTACTTGTTGATTAGGTTTTCTAATTTATGCTTCAACATGCAAATCAATGGAACGTTAGTTCTTTCTTAACTCAAAGTAATTCACTTCATCGTCTTACACAAGATCTCTTGAAACAGCCTTTGTTCTCTTCAAGAGGTAATCCAAATTTTTAGAACATGTGATACATGTTCATTTCGCAAATTACACTAAACATGTTTCATAATTGACCATGATGCAACATGACTAGTACTTGTAACTACAACTCTATCAAATTTCACATTATAACAGAAAAAAAAAAAAAAAAACCTGAATTGTGTATTCACCGCCCAATAAGGCAAGTTGTAGAGTGTGCTCATATGCTTAACCCTAGTGGTCTTCACCAAGTCATGCTTTCCGTTCGGCCTTCCACCACACATCCATTATGATTCTTGCCAAACTCCGTGCTTTGCTATTTTTTGGCTTGATTGACAAGGGGGAGCCATGTCATGGTTTGGTTTACCGTTAAATGCTGCGCGTGCACTCTTCCAAGGATGGTCCTTGCATAACCATTGACAATTTTCTAGGTACCTCATCTTGTTAGCGTTGCTAGAGTGCTTGGCAAAAGTCCCCTCGCCGCAAATTGGGCAGCCAACAAAACCTTTCCCTACTTGTCCAAAGATTAAGGTGTATGCTGGAAAGTTGTTGATTGTCCATAACAACATTGCATGTGATTTGAAATGACGATTTGGTGCAGATATTGACATATCTATTGGAGGCACTCCTGCCCACAACTTCTTGAGGTCGTGCAATAATGGCTGTAAGAAAATGTCAATATTTTCTTCTGATGGTGAATTAGGACCAGGGATGATCATTGTAAGAGCAACAAAAAAAATTTTTGTGACAAGGTAAAGCGGTAAGTTGTATAGAACTGTCAAAACTGGCCAAATAGAGTGCTTTGACAATTGTAGACTATATGGGTTTACACCATCCAAAGATAGCCCCATCCTAATGTTTCTAGGTTCTCTACTAAAATTTGGGTATTTCTGTTGAACAAATTGCCATTGCTCACTAACAAATATAGATCTCATTTTCCCATCTGTTGAGTGATTTCTAGCGTGCCATTGCAACAACTTTGCAATTTTTGGACATCTGTATAGTCTACATAATCTTCTTATAACTAAAAAATATCTGAGGATTCTAATAGGTATTGTCCCTGAGCCCCTTATGTATCTTCATTTTAAGCATCTTGGACATTGTTGTAATTGAGAATTTTCCTTCCAAAAGAAAGTTTTCAACAACTACAGCAATGTATACTTTGTGTGCTAATCCTAGTTTGGTTATCTTTTACTTAAGCTCATACAAGTTCTTAGGAAAATTATTGCTTTATGGTAAAACATCTTGTTTTAGAAAGGTCAATAACTCATCCAAGCAGTGACAATTCACTGAGAACAGCGTGCATAGCGACATCAGCACAACACTAAACTAAAAACAACTGGTTTTTGAACCTAGAAATAAGGGTTGTACTGATTTCTTTAGTAGCCCCTCACCAAACGATGTATTGTCCACCTTGTCTTTGGCAGGGGAGATATCCTCAAAGTTAATGACTTTGTCCTTGTTCTCTCTAATGCTAGAGTGGATTTTGTCTCCCTTGGAGAAAAAGTTCTCAGCCATTCCTTAAAATTTGATTGTTGTATTTGGTTTGTTTTCATCCATGTGGTCATACTCATCTTCAGTCTCTGGGACGTCTCCATCAATTTCTTTGGCCCCTTCTTTTGGGATGCATCTAGTTGTACATTGGGCTTTGCCGAAATTCATCTGTGGATCATGAGCAAAAGTCATACTTCCATTATATGTACATGCATAGCACTTATGAATCACGCATGCAAACCATACCAGCATTGCATAGAGCGGATATTCAATTTATGGTAACTAAATTTTTGAACTAGTACTCTGTGGATTCACAGAAAGCTGACAACCCTATCTCAGATAGAAAGTTCAACGTACAATACAATAATATTACATTCACAACAAAGAAGTGTCCATACAAATACTTGTGGCAACCCATAAGTCAAGAAAAGAGAGCTATTCCCATATTATATATATAACTAACTTCCTTTTTTAAATCTTTTTGTTTTCTTGAACTAGAAACACAAAATTTATTAAATAAAAAAGGTTAGTATATTATACCCAGTTCGGATTAGATAAAACAATTAAGAAAGAACCTTCTGGTTCTTGGCTTGATTGGATTATCATTTGGGAATTTAGGATCATAACCTAAAATTCAAGATTAGGGGCAATGTGAATAGTATTGGAAAAGGATTAGAAGTACGCCGGGTACCAATGGCCCTATTGGAACCTTAAACGGATTCCAAAAATAGTTCTAATATTCAATAATTAGGTGCAATGATCTCTTAAACGGCCCTAATCATTATTCCGGGCAGTAACTAGAGGGGGGGTTAATTAGGGAGGGGGTTAGGCAGGATCGGCCCCCTCCATCCATTTCTTATTCTTCCCTTCCTTCTATCCTATTCACGCTTCATTCTCTTCCTTCCCCTCTTGAGAGCTTGTGTGAGATTGGCTTTGTGGTAGTCTAGGTTGTAGTTCTTCCTAGTTCTTGTGTAAGGAGTGTCAGGAATGATGGGAAGGATCAGACAAGACAAGGCTCCAGTTACAAAAGCTCTTAGATTGGTTTGTCCAGGCATACCCCAAGATCCTATGGAGAGAGCAAACCTAGAGTAGGACTTGAAGAAGATGGGATGCGAGGGGTTGATCCTAGTACCCTGGAATTTGAGGGATGAGGAGATTGTGAGGGAGTTGCTAAAGAAACCCTCTAGTGAGTGGCTTGACACCATGAGAGCTAATCCGGACAGTTAGACACCCCAAGTTTGGAGTGAGGTTTACGGGTTTAGCCGACAGGGGAGCCGATTAGCTACCCGGATTAACAAATTTGCTGACGGGAAATTCTCTAACATACCTCATAATAGGAATGGTCACTCCGTCTTGGATTGTAAAATCCAGAGGGAGAAAAGAGTCCTAGAGTTCATGATCCTGATCCTGCTTCCCAAGCATCCTACCTATCTTACACTCACCTTTGCCAACACCATCTTTGGTGTGCTGTTAGGAAAGTGGCCGGTGAACTGGGGGTTAGTGATCTATAACCTAGTAGACAGGTTAGTCAAGGCGTTAGGAAACACCAAGCCTTCCGGGCTCTCCCCTTTTCTCTTCCATCTCTATTCTTACCACGACCTATTGAGAGATAGAGAGAACCTCAAATGGAAGAAGGCAGACGTAATGAGGGTAAATGACATCACCCCAAAATCAAAACCGGGAGACAAAGAAGATGAGGAATACTTGGATGAGGAGTCACCGGATGTAGAGGTGACTAGGGAAGTCTGTAGTAAGGGGAAGGACATTGCTGAATTGTCAGAGGTGCCCAAAATGGTAGACCAAGAAAGATTTAAGCCAGACCTTATCCTCGGAATTGTGAAGGACCTAGGAGAGGTCCAGCAGGTGATACGCATCCACCAGGAGCATAACCAGACCATGCACAAGCTCTTGGGAGGGGCTACATTGGAAGACATGATTGCCAAGGTGAAGAGTTTAATTAATCTCAAAACCTCGAGGCAATTGGAGGTGAACAAGTTGGCTCGACAGATGAAGAATCTGCAAAGCAAGTTGAAGGAGGAGAGTAAAGGAGACAAGGCGGCTCGCAAGGCCAACATGGAGATTGCTAAGCTCATGCGCTTTGTCAGGAATTTGGGCGACGTGGTGACCAAAGCAAAGCTCTATGAGGCAGAAGTCTTAAAGGCAGGGTTGCAAATTAGGGCCAAGGTGGTTTTGGTGGTGGTGGAGTACGGAGAAACAATGGAGGTGATACTGTTGGAGATGAGGACCATCTTGGCAAGTATTAAACCCGCCAGGGTGTAGGTGAAGGATCCGAGCAAGGCAAGGATGCTACACCCACTCGGAAGTCTCCTTTAATGCGATTGCCAAAGCCGACTACACTAAAGGAGACGGAGGAAGTGACGATCCCAATGTCTGGTTGTCTACCCAATAAGATTGATGTGGATGCCAAAGAGGAGAAGTCAACACCCGAATCCCAAGATCAAAGCTAGGATCCCATGACATCGGAGGAGCAGGCTTTGAAACGTATGCCTAGTCCATTGAAGAGGAAGACAACAGCCAAGCTTGCAAAGGAGTTGTTTTCTCCATACAAAAGCACTACGTCTCCAATCAAGATTGATATTCCGGATGACTCTCTTGCTGAGGCAACATTGAGTGATAGAGAGACTTGAGAGTCTTCAGATGACTCAAAGATTTTGGATTCATCCTTTGACTCTGATCTGGAAGCAATCAAGCTTGTAGCCCAAAGTATCCAGAAGAAGAAAGGTAAGATTTCTATCAAGGGTAAAGGCGCAAGCGAAAGCTAGAGGCTGCTAGCGCGGAAAGCGGTGTCTATGGTTCAAAAGAAGAAGAAGACCTAGTCATTTAGTAGTGGTAGTAATTGAAGTAACTAGGGTAAATAGAATAAAGGGAGCAGGCACTAGGAGTAACTTCCTAGTACAATGCATGTAGCACTCGGATCTAGGATTATAGGATCTCAGATCCATTTTTTTTGGGATTTTGTGGCTAAGGGGGACGACTACTTTTTGATAAAGGGCATGACACCTATTATTCCTAGGACCTTAGCTTTTCAAAAGGAGACTTTTTATCTTCCCCATGATTAGTTGTTAGAGGCATGGTTGAGATTAGTGCCTCGATTCATTTGTTATCTCTGATCCTGCTAATGTAAGTAAAGTTTTCTAATTTTAGTGTTTTGAATTGATCACTTGGAGTGTTGTATATGGGAATGTGAGTGTTGGAAGAAGAGGAGAAAGAAGTGACCCCGGATCCTGTCTGATTCAGTTTCTAAAACCAATAGGGAGGTGGTTAGAAAATTGTGTGTATTGAGGGGCAGTTTCTGTTTGGTTTTATGATCTAGGTACTCTTGTGAGGGATAGCTAGTCTTAGGTAGGGTGTATCCAAATAGCGATCCCAGTGCATGCTAGCTAACAATTGAGAGGTTCCACTATCACCAAGAGTGATTGTAAGCAAAGGAGCAAGATCCTTTAGTTATCTGGTTACCATCTTAGCACCAGGAATTGTGTCAGGAAGGGTTTGTCATTGTAGTATTGTGAGGGTTGTAGGGGTTTCCTATGTGATTTGTTAGTTGGGATCTATTTCCAGATTGGCTATGAGGGAGTAATTGCACCCTATTGTCTTTGTATTCTTTGTTGGTGTTTTGTTTAGTGATACTTCATTCACTATAAACTGTTGAAGGGTAGGAACTAACGCTGCCTTGCTTAATTAAATTGCGGACCCCTTTGATATAGAGGCTAAACTTTTGTTACTTGGTATGTGTTTTGCAACTGAATCCGGAAGAGGTCTAGGGAGAGGCCACTCCTTCCAGAAGTCCGGATTGTTGGTGAGTAAAGGAAGGATAGTTAGGAGTCCTATTGGTTGACTAGGGATCTTCTGGTTACCTTTTCTCTTTGTGTGCGTGCGTTGTGTCTGTTTGCAAATTACCTATAGAATTTCTTCATCCTGTTCCGGACAACCTTAAGGATCTACAAACGAAATCTCTGTGGAACGAAAACAAGTCATCTACTTGGTGTTTTAAGGCTATTTTAACGCCAACAAGAGGATAAGTACTTTCCTATGCTATCACAGCCATTGTCTTCAAGTCCTTGTATTGTTTACCCAAACCCATATGTGCTTCTCTAAACTCTAGTCAAATTAACTTGTCAATATGCATGTTTAGTGAAGTAGTCCAATGCAACAAACAAGATCTTTTGCAATTTGGTATATATAGTTTTGTACTTGTTCCCAATGCTATAAACAACTCTAACTGCGTGCCAATTTGCCATGGCGCTATCTGCCATGAATCCCTTGAAGTTAGGGGAAGGAACTCTGTTGCATGTCATTGCAATATTTAGTGATCTCCACATTTGTTCTTATGCTGTTGCATCTTCACTCATCATGTCACAAACAAAGATAGTCATCACTCTACAATATTCAACATCATAAACATGAGCTCCCATTGAAGTCCAACCTTTTACCCTCTTCACATGGTCAAACATGCACCAACAATTTTCTACATCACCTGAAGGTTGCATTTGTTTTACAAAGTCAACTCCACTACCATGACCATCTTTTGACATCTTGAAGAGATACACCTTCTCTTTGTCTTGTCCCAAGAATACGCTGTCCTGAATGTAGGAGTACGTACTTTTCAACTTCAAGATCTTGATGTTGTCTATGGATCCATTGGTGAATCCATCACAAAAACTAGATATCTTATTACAAATACTAGGCAAATTGAGAATACAAAACTTATCCATAACTACCTCAAGATCTTTGCCTTGAAGAGGCTTGTATTCACTCATGTTCTCATCATCACAAAGCAAGTAGGTTACCATAAAATCTTTGGTGGCTGCAAGAGCAATGGTTGAGTACTTAGCATATGGAGTTCTAGAAACGTGGTGACCTATAAGATCTATTGTTTGCTCAATAGAGTCACAACGTATACATTTACCAAAAGGATGTTTGTGAGTGTCTACATGCAAACAAGCTTTGGTAGAGCCATCTCCACTCAAGATTTTGTACATTTGACAAAAGCACAAGGACTTACAAACAAGAGGATTCTTGCAAATTTGACAAGTGAGGTTTGATTTCTTTGAAGGTGGATTGCCAACAATGGACAAAGATGGTAATGATCATTCCCACTTAGTTTCATTCTAGGATTCACCTCTACAAATTTGATGACAATCAATGTTGTTGCAAATAAGATGTTCCATACTCAAAGAGAATCTAAATTTGAGGTCATAGTCATTTGCTATGTTAGTGGTATGAATTTGTGTCCAATTATGAGCGTCATAACGACAATCCATTCCTTCTAACTGAAACCCTCCTGAAAGTGAAGAAGTCGATCTTGTCAAACTAGTGGAGGGAGACAAAATTTTTGCTAGTGGAGGTAACTTGAAAAGGACAATTCTGTTGTAAGATTGCAGAAGATGACGCTCATTCTCAACAAGTAAGTATGCTCAATCTACAAACTTCAAATCATTGCGCACGCAAGGACAACTTTGCATATCTTTCAAGTAATCAAGGACACTAATATTGTGGCAACCAAAATATGAACCCACAGGGGTGCACTTGAATATTGGTACTAGAGTCATCTCTACCAAAGAGCTGTGAGGTGTATCAATACTTGTGAGTGGACTTTCATCAGCACATACCTCAACAATAGGAGACAACTTACAAGATACAGCACTTATCAATATTGTATTATTATCTGATGAATCTGATAATGCAGTTGTGTTTTGGTCTTGCATAAGCATCGGCTCAGTAGGTCCTCATTGCCTTAGGAAGCTGGAAAAAGAGGAATGAAGAGAATGCATAACAAGTGATCTCTTGTGATCAACTAATGGTACTTCAAATACATGGTATTTGCCAAGACAAACCTCCCATCCTACCCTTGTACTCTCATTTAATTACACCTGCAGAACAATAGAGACAACTTTTACATTGTCTGCATCAAAGATCTCCTCCTCTAACCACATGTTAGTTACATCTAATTCGAACTTCATGCTCAAAAGAGAGATGAGTACCCACGGAACGCCATTAGGATTGCAAGGAAAACAGATAGGAACACTATTGCAGTCACCACGCACAACAACCATTACTCTAGAAAATAGTAAAAATGAATTATGCTTAATACAAGAAGCCTTTTAAATGTTGTCCAAGGCTTGGGTGTCACAAGGTAAGGCGATTATTATATAAATATTAGTGGAGGAAGATATGACAGCGCAAAAGATATGTATTAAATGAGTTACACCCACTTTAACACACATAGCAGCTTTACAAAGGTACATACAGCACCATGTTAGAGAGGCACTACGCAAGTTGCTTCTACAGGATAGCCTTACTAAAGCTAGAACCCATGTGAATACATTGTGGATGGCAAAACAAACATAACGTTGGCATGACAAATCAGCATTAATTTATACTTACCTAGACCATTCTTTTTACTTTTGGTTTACTATATAAGGAAATAGAAGTGACAACAACTACTTGGGCGGTTACATCACTTTGCATTATTAAGCCACCATGGATGAACTCTTCACATAGTACTAATCCTAACTTCATATTCCAACCATTACTTTATAGTGATATATATATATATATATATATGTATATATATCACAGTCCAGGAGCATGTATAACTCTTTGCATTTTGCTTCTTATCTGGCCAAGGCATGCCAAAAAGATCCGTTAGCAAGCAACAACATAAGGGAGGTTTGTTGTGTTTTGGCAAGAAACAACTAGAAAGAGCCAAGATGACGCGGCAGTTGAGGAGTGGTTGTTCACATCAGTTTGTAGGGCCATTTCAAACATTGTTGTATGAAGATAAGGAGCGCGCAGTGGAGGACATGCAATTTGAAGATAGTTCTACTCACAGTGTTGCTAATTTACATTTGCAACCTGAACTTATACAAGAGGATAGTGAGGTAAATTTCATAGAGTACAATTTATTTGCACTTTCATTGCCCTACTTACTAATTATTTTCTTATATTTAGTCTAGCACTTGTTATATAATAGTAAAAAATGGTGAGTAGTATAAATACGTTGTATTTTCTTTAGTTCAGACATGGCTGAACAAGAGACATGATTATTGAATTCTAAAAGGTATTATACACAAAGTACGTGTATATGAAGCCAAATTAAATTGCTAGGTTTGAAATCAGAGAATTGGATGTACAATAATTAACCTAGGTTTAGCAACAAGCCACATCATTTTCAATAATGACATTCTTTAACATACCATCATGAATAGCATTGATATGATAACAACGTCCCAGTAGTACCAGGACAACACAATCTCTCATATTGGCGTTCATAATCATAAACTCATACCCTCAATTCTTTAGGGTTCTTCATCTTCTAGAAGTTTGTCAAGCGCTCTAGTAAGTGCTTTAGTAACGATTGCTCTTCATTAGGGTTGTTGTAGCCGCCTCTTCATTCTGCTTGTCTCCTCTCCCGTTTCACTTTCTTCTCTGATGCTTTCTTCCTAGCCAGGCCAATTCTTTGAGCCCTTACACTTTTGTAAGTTGTGGTGGTCTAGCCTGAGTTGTATTGTGATTGTAGTTTGCGGTTGTTCAAGAGCAATTTTTGCAAGAGTACTGCTATACACACACTCACATATTACTTAGGAGGGTAACTAGCTTTTTTTTGGCTGCTATAACTAGATATTTCTTTTATCTTTTTGATCAATGAATTCTCTTTTGTGATAAAGAGTTATCGTAGTTGAGCGCAAGAAATGAGTGACAAGACGCAATTTGCACAAGCCACCATCGATGATGTCGTATCCGATGAGGTGTCACCATCTTTAGCTGGTGATGAGACAATCTTCACAATTCCCCCACCAGCTGACAAAGTCAATGTGCTGGAGGGACTCAATTCGATGGAGATGATTGCAATGACTCTCCAAAACGGCCAATAATTTCCCTTAGCATCTTGTTTGGCTCTCAATTCAATACTTTGTTTACAGCATTCATCTGTTATCTTTTCATTCTATTACTAAAGCTAGTAGGTTACATGAAGTGATAGCACAGATTGGAATTGGATATTAACGTGTCCAAAGTCGTCATCGGTAACACAGTGACCTTTAAACAAATTTACATTATTGTAGTGCTACACATAGTTTATCCTGAAGTTTCAAGCAAAGTTATCACTTTGGGCGAGTTGAGGCTGTCAAACAACATGGAGGGGCGGACAAATTGGACAACACGGGCGAACAAATTGGACCAAACGCGCGGATTAGGGCATTTTTAGGGTTTTTGATCTAAAAATGGAAGAATCAAATTATAAATTTTCATTTTTATTACACGATATGGCTTTAAATCCACATTTTGACTTCATGTTGGCAACAATGAGTGTCACTAGCATGTACAAAGTAAGTTTTTATTTTTATTTTGGACCATATTTTAAAGTCAACTATAAGTTGACTTCATCGGGCGGACCATGACCTTAATCAGACACTTTGAGCGTATGGGCGGGCGGGCGGATGGATGGTCCAATGTAACAACCATGGTTTCAAGTGCTTCTATTATTTTTCTTGATCTAACTTCAATTTTGAATGACTATTTTTTACTAACATATTATAAATATGTAACTAATTAGGTCATCTTGTATATATGCTAGAAAAGGTGTAATGCATTACTAATTGCTATACAAATGTGCTAAATAATTTAATAATTGGACAAAAGTAACAGTGGTTTTGTATGAAGAATTTTCTTCAGAAAGAAAAGGAGCCGGAGCAGGATGCAGCTATTGAGCTCACTCAAGATGAGACAATCAATGAATACTATTTGAACTCAAATCATCATCAACCAGCACCTGTTTAAGCCTAAAGAGGCTAGCCAATTAAACACATTGTTGAGCAGGATGATTGCTCTACGGCTGGTTTGTCCAATTCTTCAATCCAATGGGAGGAAGCTAGAATCTGAGTTTGCTTTTGGTTACAGGAAAGGGGACCAGGTTTTTTATGTTTTCCTTCAAAACAACAAGGGTGAAATCCATGCTGTCATAGATGATATTGTTTGCACTTGGGATCTGTATTGGGTAGAAGCCAACATGGTTTTTGAAAAACAACTAGCTCAGAATCCCTTATGGTCATCCTTTTCTAAAATGATGT
The DNA here is from genome assembly GCA_963920765.1 of Ulota crispa. Lineage (NCBI taxonomy): Eukaryota > Viridiplantae > Streptophyta > Bryopsida > Orthotrichales > Orthotrichaceae > Ulota > Ulota crispa. The sequence goes on from OY987252.1 coordinate 5,631,225, forward strand.
TTTACATTTGGGACAGCAATCACTATCACCATACGTGGATGACCTATATTACTAAAATTAAAAAAAACCAACGTGACTGGCATTACTCTGTCAACAGTTTCATTTTGGAACCCAGCGGTTATTCAACCTTGCTCATCTTAGCAATGAATGATGTTAACAGGTGTGTACTGTAGACCTCTTTCAATTTGATAACTCAATGATTAGTTCTTGAAGACGTTGCAAAGAATCTATGAATAATGAAACCATGATACCCAATTTAACTTTCCATTTACGCGTTACATAGTACTATTGTTAACACTCTTCGTCTAGTGTGAGAGAATAAACTGTATATATATTTACAACATGTATACCTAGTCATGTACATTAACAACCAATATTGTATTGCAAGTCCAATGAAAATGCGCTTGTGAAAACAAATAATGCCCATCGATTACACAAAATTCATATGTATGGATGTCTTTAGTTGCATGAGCTCAAAGGATTTCTAACAAAGGAAGAGTTCAAATTGTGCAAGAACAAGTTGAAACCATGGCCCTGGCACTCGCTGACAACTAATATTTTCATTTGGTTCCTCCATTGATTAAGTAGTTTTGTGGTTTTAGATGTATTTTATATCCTTAGAGAATTTGTTTACTAGAAATTTATGTTTGTCTATGTTGTTGCAACAAGAAGTCAATGCTGGCACTGAAGAAGCAGCATTAGATTATAAGAAGAAAATACTTGTGGAACAACAAACAACTGCTGGTCTTCATGCCGCAATGGATAAAGCCGTAGTTGTGATAGTTTTAAAAGAGCTTTATCACCAAATTTGAGAAATTCAGTGGCATCGCCAATATCAAGAATGGCAAGAGGTGGATCAAAGAGATAAAGTTTTTTGACATAATGGTATATTTGTTGTTGATAAATATTAAGTCAATGAGCTCATCCAATTAAACAAATTTGAAATTTTCTATCCCTTTAAGAACTTAGAACTCCATGGTTCCAAGATGCTATCAAAGTTGTGAGTAGACAATGTCAATGTTGTCTGGCATATGATTTTATTTTGTAGCAATGTTGAAAGTGTAAGTTGTAAGGAAATACATGATTGAAAATATTGATATTTTCAGAGTGCTAAACCACTAATAATTGTACTGAGTCTGCCCTGTATGGAAACAAATAGCATATCTGTAGTGCTGATTGCAACTATCTAAGATAGTAATCATAAACATAGAATCATACCTTGACATGACAAAGGTATGCTATAATCCCCTAAAACATTAAAGAGTACAATCAGAGGAATATATTTCTTACTTGTGACATGTTTAATACTTTCAAAAATTAGCTTACGGATCAATGGAATTCTTCATATCAGCTCATCAGTATGGTAGTCATAAGCCTTTTGATATTGAACAAGATAAAAGAGTCTATTATAGAGTTCTCTGAGTGTGTATGTAGTCGTTTAGGTTGTGGCTGACAATTGACTAGTGAGGATTGTGGGCCTCTAAGTTAACAAGGAGCCTACTCTAGAGTTATTTGAGTATTTTCTAAGTCTTCCAAGTTTTGGATGAAGATCCATTATTGAAGACTAAGGGCCTATTTGTTCACGAGGAGCTTGTCATAGAGGTTTATTTGTATTTCCAAAGTCGCTCTGGTTGTGGGTTATAAACAACTATTGCAGATTGTGGGCCTATTCTTTAACAAAGAGCCCTTGATATTGCCGAATTCCAGCTACGACGTGCATAGGATTCCGTGATTCTGCAACGCCAAAATGGATAAGGGGAGGCTTCTCAGTAACGAGTAGGGAGGAGGTATTGATGTTTAAAGAGTTTGGTACATGTCAAAAATTATAGATATCAAACCATAGTTTAATGCAAGCTGTGTTGTGCACTAGTTTTGCTTAGAATTAGTAGTTTTAGTATTTGAATCTTTAAATATAATAGAATGAGGTTAGAATAGTCTTTTTGTTGATTAAATAAGCATGGATTCTATTGTTTAAGCACAAAAGATGAGGTCAAAGCTCTTTAGAGTAAATTCTTATCAATCTTTTAACACTCATCCTGAGGCTATTTGATATTGAATAGCAATTGGAAGTTACTACTGCTTTGTGCAATTTGTTGATGTTTGACGCTCTTTGATATCAAATAACAAATTAACTATAATTACAAGAACATATGTTTGAGGTCATTCTTGTGATTTTTTATATTGAGCAGTCACTTGAACATAGTTAGAGTATGACTTTCATTCATAACTCGCTATTTGGTAGTCAAAAATACCCATTGTAGATATATACAATTTGTTCATTTATAAGTCAAGCGAGAGCTGTTTGTTAACAAATAGCCTTTGAATGACAATTTTGAGTAACAACCTCAATGCCATTGGGATGCAATCTCTTCCAATTAGAGTGTGCATGACAATGTCAGTGCTTGTTTTTATGGTGAAACATTTGTAAAGTCCTCTTGCACAACAACCACCTTTTGTTAACTTCTGTTGGCAAACTAAGTACAATATTGCTATCCGATATCCAATAGACCAATCATAACATCAGTTACAATTATAAATCTTAATCTTTTAGAGAATCTATTTGTTCCAAAAAAGAAAGGAAATGCTTCAGATTTCATGTGGAGTTATAACTTCTTTGAGTATGTGATTTAGGTCATAATTATTGTGGCTTTCTTACTATTGTTTATTCTAGTACTAGATACAATTGCCTAATGTCATGCTTGCTGCCAAGTTCATATTCTCTATCTACATAGGTACTATGTGGAAATTGTTAATCATTTATATACTATAATGCAGAATATTGTGCATTGGAAATTGGATCAGCTTTGCCAATATATGATTCTTGAGTTAAATAAAATCTTAAGGAGATCACTAGTCTATGTTTTAGGAATTGCGTGAGTTAAAAGATAGGGTTCACTTCATTCAAAGGACAAAAAATTTATATAATATGTAGACCTACTATGGGGTTCATGAAATACTACATACTTTAGTATATATAAATTAGGGTATGTAAAAACATTAGGTATTAAGATTTTTTTATAAATAAATTAGCCTTGACAAATAGGGGTTGTAAAAAAAAATAGTGTTGTTTGCTACTCTCCATGTTAAATTGTTATAAATACATGCCATAGAATTGAGAAATACTAAGAACTTGTTACTAATTTTTTTCACTTAGACAATAGTCCTCTAATTCATATGCTTGTTATTGGTTTCATGGTGAATACCATGTGTGTATATGTAATAGAAAGTAAGATTTTTTTATTTATGAATAATGGAGATAGGATAAAATTGGACAAATAAAATTTACCCATAAAATAGCCTCATTTAAAAACCAAATGAATGAATTAAAAAAAAAATACGGTACTAGAAATATGATCCAAGTAGCTTTTTATATAAAAATACAGTCACTTTAATTACCATATTTTAGATAAATAGCCCTACATCAAATACCCTCTTAACTCACATGTATACCATAAAATCACAAGGAGTGATCTCCCCAAGAATAAAGTTTGGTTGCCACTAATTTTTACATATGAATTGATCAATTTTAGGCATTTCCCTCACAATATGGACTACTATACCAATTCTACAAAAATGTAGAAATACTTTCTTATACTGATATGTGCATTTGAGATCATTGCATATAATTCTACACTGGAGCAAACACTTGAAACCTAAGATGACCATTGACAAACTATAGACTATGTTTGCCTGTCTTATAGAACCAGCATACAAAGCTTGTTGGCTGTCATGGTGGAACTCCAGTGTTGTGAATAGGAGAGCATTGAAATTCCCTCTTCCCAATGCAACAGTGGAGAAGATCAAGGCATGGCTCCCAAAAGCAACTTTTTGGGTATAAGTGCATTAAGCATCTTAAACTGTATCACATATTCACTATTGTTGCTCTACAGACGTCCTTCTTGCAGCCACCCGCTTGACAATTAAAAGATTTTTGGTTCATAGCAATGTGTACTATGTAGGAAGAATCCTCATTGAGTCCATTCACATATAAATCTGTCATTCTGATTAATTTTGAATTTTTTTATTTTACATTCTTTTTAGCTTGAGGAATATGCCACAAACTAGGTGAATTCTACGCTTGCATCTGAGAGACTCAACGTGAATTGGGACGCACATCCTTTAATTGACACAATAGGAGGATATATTGAGCAAAACAGAATCATTCTCTAGTCGCAGGCTTTCTATAATTTCTTCTCCGCTGGTACAACATATGATTGAGAGAAACTCTTCATTGAATAGAAAGGCATGCAAAAGGTTATGTAGAGATGCGTGTATAGGTGAGACTCACTGTCATTATCTACTTCAAAATGCTACATGTCATGATTGATTATTCTCATATCTCATTTGAATGCATGCATTTGTATTGATATGGAATCTATAATTGCAAGTACTTCACGCGGGAGTTAGCAAGGAAAGGGGCAATTACTTATCATCAAGTTCCAAAATTAATGGGAGCTTGGGTACAAAAGGGATTACCAATATGCATTTTCACTCTTACTCAAGTCAAGGCATTTTCTTAGAAGGAATTAGAGTCTTGTCCTTAGTACATTGAAAGTCGTAAGTCTTATATACCAAGTGAGGAGCAAGAGGAGAAGGTGAGAGTGAACAAAGAAAAGATGATAGGAAAGGCGTTTGAACCTTTATTGTTGTCTCCTATTGAAGTATCAGATGAGGAAGAAGAGCTAGAAGAGGAAGATGAGGAAGATGAGGAGGAAGAGGAAGTTTAGGAAATTGACAAAGCACGGTTACAAAAGAAGCAGCAAAAAAACATGCAATGAAAAAAGTAATAGTCATACAAAAGGCTTTGCCATGAACAAGAAAGTCCACTTATGCACAACAGGGGGAGGAGTCGCCATCAACAATAGTTGCCCAGTCCACTGCCTCTCCAATCCCACGCATATAGAATGCTGACACACTAAGTCATCTTCTACCTGCTCAATATCAAGCAGCCATGAAATTGCTTTTGGGAAAGAATAAAGTATCAACATTCTCCATGATTCTGAATTACTGTATCCGTGATGCCATGGAACACGTGGAGAGCACAAAAGCCAAGTCATCCAAACATACAGCCCTTTTGGATTTTGCTTATAAGGTAATACAGTTGTCTCTTAAAAATTTCTAAGTTGTATCACTTTAGTATATGCTAGTCTTTGTTTCAGTACAATATGTGTTTGATTTGACACTATTTTGCTTTGACAAGCTAAAGAAGGTAAGAAGAGGAGACTTGGAGGTATCACTAAACAAAAAGCATGCTTCAAACTCATCATTGGAAATATGCTAGATGGATTGCTTGTGCCATTTGTGTCTTCTCCTCTAGATGCAGTGCTGGTCTGGAATACATTTGATAAGAATATGCCGAGCATATGTTTGAGTTTGCAAACTCAACTTTGCAAGATGACGGTGTCATTTTGATGTTCTTTCCGGCCGTGCTAGTTGTTTAGAAACTAATTGAGGCTGATGCTGCTTTGTACGGATATAGGTGTATCCTGGATTGATTGGGTTTAAATGACTTGCATCTGACATTCCATGAAAATATGACCAAAAAGATAATAGTTCAACTTGTAATTATCTCTTCTCTATGTAATATGTAGTATCACTTAGGAGTAAAAAATGTATTGCTGCTTTTCAGATAAAGCATTTCTAGATTGGTATTTTTGTCCGACACTCATTTAAGGATGAGCTTCTTCATTCGGAGTTTAAGCTTAAGCTTAACAAGAAGTTTGCTGGCTACTTTGACGATATTTTAGGTACGTCATAGAATCCTCATATCATGTGTTTAACCCTACTATTATCACTGTTTTATGTTAAACAATCAGGCTTCCATGCCTTAGAATGCTTATTTGTCAAAGTTCAATTACTACTGCTATAATGGGAGAAATCATAAGAGACTTATCCTAATATGTAAAAGTGCATTGTTTTTATTAGATCATGATGTATTGCCAGCAATGCTAAGGTGTGAGCGGGGAGCAATGAGCGTTGAGTGTTGAGCAGTGAAAATTCACATTTTACAACAAAATGTATTTTTAAAAAATACATATAGTTAGGTTAAGCCAAAAAATAGTATTGAAAAAACTAATAAAATTGACAAATTACTAATTAAACTTGGAAGAAAAGAGCTTTTATAAATTCATTTAATGTCCAGATAATATTTACAAAGGCAAAAATGGTAAAAATTCTATTTTATGCACATGAAGAGAACTTTGAGTTGGATGAAAAATGAATTTTAGTCATCCATGATAAAAAAACATTCATCCAATCATTCATCCAAATATCATCCAGCAAATGAGATTTTGACATGGATTTTGGGTATATAATGTTTTTTTTTACGGATTTTGTTTTTGTGTTGTAGGACCCTCCTTGGAAGTTGGAGGACCAATTCTGGTGGTTTTGAATTTTGTAAACACCTCCTTGGAATCCAAGGAGCCCTTCTAAAAATAGCATTTTTTATTTTTTATCTTTTGTTTTTTACTGGTTTTGTTTTTGTGTTTTAGGACCCTTCTTGAAACCCAGGAGGCCTATTTTTTCACGTTATGAATTTTGTAATGGAGTCATAGAATTTGTTTAAATTGCACAATTCATAAAATGTTAACAAAATCTAGAGTATTTAATAAGTAACTTAGTCATTATTGCTAGGAATCAGCTACAATGACCATTTTAGAAAGAAAATTGTCAAATTTATCTAATCCTTGCCTTGTAAATGTAATCATTACAATGAATTGTTCCATTTTAACAAATTATATGATTCCTTTATAAAATTCATAACGTGCACAAATGGACCTTCATGTTCCAAGGAGGGTCCAAAAGCACAAAAACAAAATCCAAAAAAATTAAAAAATGAAAAAATCTATTTTTAGAAGTGCTCCATGGATTTTGAGGAAGCTTTTACAAAATCCAAAACCACCAAAAGTGGGCCTCCAAGTTCTGAGGAAGATCCTCAAACACAAAAAAAATCCAAATAAAATAAAATAATAATAATCTATTTTTAGAAGTGCTCCACGGATTTTGAGGAGGCTTTCACAAAATTTGAAACCGCCATAAGTAGGCCTCCAAGGTTCTGAGAAGGGTCCTAAAGCACACAAACAAAATTTGTTGCCTTTATTTGTATTTGTGATGTATCTTTTTAAACAGGTTTACATCATGTTTGTTGTCCTCATTTCATTAATATTCATTCAACATTTTATTTCATTCGTTTGTTTCAGTGGATGAATTTCAATCATCATCCTTTTTTTTATTCATACAGTAATCACTTTTGTCTATTTACAATCATGTGCAACTCCCTAAAATATGAATTCCAACTTTTAAATTTTCATGAAAAGTCTGCCCACCGCTCAAAGCTCACTGCTCAATGCTCAACGCTCACTGCTCAATGCTCAACGCTCACTGCTCAATGCTCAACGCTCATTGCTCTTTGCTCACAATTTAGCAACCTTGATGTGCTGCTGAACTTCACAACAAAAGCTAGCCAAATGATGAACAAGAATGTGCCGTGGCGTGGCGCAAGAGAGAAGGAGTCCCTTCCTCTACAACTGTTGATTGAATCCTTGACGTTGCTTGACAATGTTATGCTTGATTGCACTGCCTTAGTTGGTTAGACACTAGACTCTCTTAACCATTTTTACTTTGGTTCATTTTCTAATACATTGACTGAAAACCTAACCTACTTCATGTTTGTGCTATTACATTGTTTGGTCAATGCAATGTACAAGATACCTTTTGGAAAATCAATGGGAAGTTTGAAGTTCTCATATGCAAGTTTAGGGAGAATGTTGAAAGTGTGGTTTATTATTGATTGAGGTTTACAACATCACTCAATTGAAATGGTTTTTTCAAGCAGGAGGCGTGGTACATGCCTGTCAGAGGAGTATTAGGCATGTTGTTGCCTTAGAATGGGATATCCACATCGTTAACGGATTGTTGAAAAACATTACTACAGCAGCCCCGCCTAATGACCAAAGGCGGAGGAAGATGAAAAAGCAAGTGCCAAAATTTGGTGCTGGGCCTAGCAAAACAATAGTGAAGAGTTCCAACAAACTATTCGAGTTCGCAAGTTGGTATAGAATCACAATTTTTTCAACTATTGTTAATCTGATGTCCATATTTATGGTAAACCTCATTTGAAAGCTAACATCAACTATGTATTTGACAAGCTAATAACCCTTTTCAAGAGTCCACTGAAGTCTTGGCACTTGCCCAGCTATGCGTAGCCAGTTAGGAGTGCAGTTGCTAAATAGTATGTGAAGATATCTAAGTCTAAGCATCCCATGGAAAAGGGCATTTTAAAACACTTTGATTTGGAAGCACTGCATTCAAAGAGTTCAAGTGACAATGATGAAAACTCTGCATTTTTGATCATTTCTTCACATGATTAAGTATGCTACTTATTCTTGAATGCCTTTTTACTTCATTGATTGCAGCTACAATGTATTTTGATTAATGTAAGTCTATGTCATTTTGATGCTACAAAACTACTAGAAATCCAAATTCTTTGCATAGTGACAAGGAGGATATGGCAAAATATCATCCTCTTCTTTCATTTGCACAGTAGGAAGAATTCTATGCTTTCTAAAGAATGTGAAGGTTTCTATTGCATAATGGGCTAAATCATTACTAGAATTGTCACAAAGACAATTTTGTATCTATTGTTGTGTAATGTAAGTTCCTGTCAAACTCAAATTTGTTTTAATTCATTCACTAAACTATTTATATTTGATGTTATGTGACCTACAAAAATTACTTCTGAAATAAGTAAACTTGGTGGTGGGCACTCAAGGCACCACAAGGAAAAGGCCTATTAATGACTAGGATTTTGACTCTAGAAGGTCATAAAAATAGGGTTTGACTGAAGTAGTTTTAGACATCCCGGTCAAGTCATTTGACCAATGTGACTAGCAGTCAAATGGGTGGCCAATTGTTCCCAATGGAGTATAGGGACCTCAGAGGGAACTTGGCTTGGGATTCTCAATCTTGTGACTTTGCGCAGTCATGTTTTTGGTCTAATATGACTATCTATAGTCATTTGTTATGATTAAATGTATTCATGTCTAGTGGTTTAGGGGAAGAAGTTTCACTCTATTCAGTCATAAATTTCATTGTTTTTTCATAAGGAACAATGACTATGATAAGTCATTTTTGGGTACTTGATTACTTGCTTTAGTCAAGTTTAGAAGAGTTTATAGTATGGTTTATACTATGGTCATAGATGACTTATCCTAGTCAAAATTGTGTTGATTGTGACCAACAGTAGTCATGAGAGCAAGAATTATGACTACATTTAGGTAGGGTTGAGAGTGGGTGACATATGACTATGGACAGTCAATATGGGCTTCCAATTGAGACTAAGCTTAGTCATATTTGGCCAAATTTATGCATGGTTTAGGGTCATTTCCTTTCAATGACTATGACTATACATAGTCATAGTTGAATTGAGTTATGACTAATAATAGTCATTTACACAATTTTGGTATTGCTTGAGAGTGCATTTTGTTTATTTAGGGATGATATTATGACTAAGGATAGTCAAGTTCTAATCCATAGTCAACTACCTACAGTCATAAGGGTGCTTTAAAAGACTTAGGCAATTGCATGTTCTTTACTCTAAGTAGTCACATATGGGAAACATGGCAATGTCAGTTTGCAAAATTGACTATATGTAGTCATATCTTCACATTGCAATGACTGATGCTAGTCATACAACACTACTTGCATCCATTCAAGTGACTAATACTAATTATAAAATCATAATCAAGGGAAAAGAGTGGTGGGCTTATCATAAAAAAAACCACATATAGTGGGAGTCCTTCACATCAAAGCATAGCGTAAACCCTAAGCTACCTCTTTGGGCGTGGACACAGGGAGTATGCAGCGGACGGGCCAAATTGCAAACTACCCAATGGCAGCACCTATGGTCTCCACCGGGAGTCATCTATGGTGACAGCCTCATAGAACTCAAAGCTATCATCAAAGCTTTAAGTTATGGCTAATGCCACGTGTTGAAGGGTTACCTCAGCGTGCAAGAGCTTGTCTTCGTCCTTGTGCATTGTCTCCATAGCAACCATCTTGCCCTCCTCACCTACTTTGTAACTGAAGATCTCATACACATATCCCACTATGGGAACAACTATGTGGAAGACCTTAGTCTTCTTTCGAACAACTAGTGAAGGCGGTGGGATAGGCCAAATCTCATGGCCAGTGGGTGTGTACTTGCGTACCACCTCCTTTGCTATGGTCTGGAAAGGCAAAGGCTCTTTCCCTTTCTTCTTGCTAGCGGCGCCACCCTGTCCGCCCTTCTGGACTGCACCCTTTGTCGCGCTGGTCTTGGGCACTACTACCTTTGGCAAGCTGCCATAGTTTTGAAAGAGTCTCTCAATCTTCATCATACAAGGCCTCTTCCGCAATGGTGTGCCACCGTTGCCTCCAATTGCCTGCTTCCCTCTTGGAAAACCACCTTTATTAGATTTCCCCCTAGGAGGGGTCATTTGCACTTGCCATTGCTCCTCTTCTGTTGCCTCCAATGCAATAACCTCGCTTGGTGGTTTTAGCGTAGGTGCTGCTCTCTGTGAAATCATTGTGTGACAAATTAAATGAAGCAATAGACAATGGTACATGCCAAACAATGTGCACATGTTTGCAATTCACATCTACCTCATTCACATGACTAGCACTAGTCTTGCAATAACATTAAGTGACTTTGTCAAGTCATATTATGTTCCCACGTGACTATCTAGAGTCATAGTATACTATCATAAATAATGACTACATATAGTCAACCATGACTCCTACCTTTCACTACTTCTAGTCATATGCCCATTATCTATGACTATTGATAGTCATAGTAGTCACATATGTGACTAAAATGATTGTGGATATTACAAGCATTTGGTGACTACCTATAGTCATGGTTGACTAATTTCTTAGACTACCATGAGTCATACACTTGATTCACATGACTATCCCTAGTCATACTCACTCCTATGTGATTGAGAAGGGACATATGCACATAGAACATTATTCTCACTGTCATCTGTGTGTAAATCATTAGGTGCAAGAGCCTTGCCAAAGCCCATTCAATGTTGAATGCAAATAAGAAAAAACGCCGTTTACTCAAACCCATACCCACCTCAAAGATTGGGCTATGACTTGAGTCAAGGTGTATAGTAGAAGGTGGCTTCTCAGGCTCCTCCTCTTCATCACTCTTGCTTGAACTATCTGTTGCAGACTTCATGGGTTTGAGGTCCTTGGGAGGAGCTGAGTGTATCATCCTCAAAAGGTCCGTGATTTCCTTCACAAACTTCTCCACCCCGGTTATTTGTGTATCCATGTCTTGGTTAGGTGGGTAATTAGACCTGAGGCTTGGCGGTGACATTTCAGCATGCATGCTACCGCTAAACAATACTTCAGATTGCTTAAGGCTAGGCTTTTGCCTCGCCTTACCTTTGCCCTTCCATTGTGCCATTTGAAACTCCACCTCAATGGGCGTGGGGGGGCTCCCCAACTCTGCGGCCTGCAATGATGAAAATCCTGTAATGAGTTTCATAACTTGGTAGAAAGAGTTCTTTTGCAACGTGGATATAAATTTAAGATCTTCAAGCCATAGACAAGCACCAAAAATAATTTCAAAACCAAGACAAGGAAGTGAATAATGCGCTTACCAAGCTCTATTGCACATGCTGCTTTATGCGCTCCCTACAAGAGTCTGCACCATGGAGCGGCTTGCTCTCAGCCTCTTCGCTTCCTCAATCTCCCTCTCATTGGCGATGAGGGTAGAAAGGTTGGCCCAATGGTCTACTCTCACCAACTTGGGCTTTGACTTACCTCCCAACATGAGCCTCTTCAGCACATACTTCTTGTTCTTAAGCAGTTCCCTAAGCTCAAAGTTGAAGGCTTTGTCGGACACGCGGCCTATCCCACCCTGGTAGTCAAAGGTGCTATCCACGCGGGCTTTCACCTCCAACAACATAACCTTGTCATGGCAGTCATACTTATCCACACTAAAATCAATATCTTGGGAATGACCTTAAAGACACTGAAGCCACCTATAACAATTGTCATCCTTGAGTTCCCCATACTTGGAAACCTCCACCACATTGCGCACGTTGGTACTTGTCTCTCGCTACGCGGCTTGATCTAGCTAGGGCTTCAGGGACTTGCACCTCTTCTTGCAATGATCTCCTCCTTGGGGATGCAACCCTCCTCCTTGAACCTCCCTTGCTCCTATTGTTGGAGGCCTTTGCTGGGCTCCTTGTTGCTTCAATGTTGCACACTTCTCCAAGATCTGCAACTGCTTCTTTAGCACTTGCATTTCAATGTCTTGCTCGTTGTCGTCGTCCTCTTCCACCTCTACAAGCTTTTCCTCTGGGAAGGGCTTGTCCTGAAGCACCCGATTAGGAAGGTCCGGCTCCTCATACCCAAAAGCCTCTTGGATGTAGTCAAAGTCCTCAGCCGCCTCATTGTCAGCCATTTTCCTTGGCGTCCCCTGCAAAATTCCCACTCACAAACTTTGATGCTTGCTGCATACAATCCTTTTGAAAATAACTCCACATGAAACAATCACATTGCTAAAGGAGCAAATGTCCACTATACAAACTAACTTATGACTGCAGCATGCCTAGACAGTGACTAGAGAAAGTCACAATATGACTAAGTACTTCCAAAATTTGACGAAGCAAAGTCAAATACTAATGAGCCAAAGGCACACAATGACTATGCCCAGTCAAAAGCAAAGCACCACTACAACAGCTAATACCATTCAAGCATTCTTCAAGGGTATGCAACTAAAGCAATACCCTCTCTTTGAGCTTGCTTCATTATTAGCATCCTTCAAACATTAAAGTACCATAATTGACCCTCATACTTGAGCTTTGCTCAAATAACATCATAAATCAAAAAATAAAAACACATAAATATACATCCCCCTCCTTGAGCCTTCCTTAGTCAACATCAAATTGTGCAAATAATAATATCAAAAATAACCCTCCCCCCAAGCTAGGGTGACCAGCAGCATATTGTGGAAGTATGAAAACCAAAAAATTCCCCCTTCCCCTCACACTTGACATTGCACAAACTAGAACATACTTCAAAAACAAATGAAAAAACTAGTATACCCAACCCCCCTCAATCTAGCTTGGTCAGCAGCATATTTCAAAGAAAAAAGACAATCCAAAAATTGCCCCCTCTTCTCTCAAGCTATGCTTGAGCAGCTCAACCAGTAGCATACTTGTGAATATAAAACACCAAAATCATACCCCCTCTTCAAGTTTTCCTCAATCAGCACATACTCTAGAAATAGAAAGATCAAAAATTACCCTCTCCCCCTCAAACTTTCCTCAATTAGTAGTTAGACCTAGAGGTAAAAATACCACAAATTACCCTCCCTTTTGAACGAGCATGGCTAGCAGCAACTTTTGGGAGTTAAACACCAAAAAAAATAACCCTCCTCTCGCACTTGAGCATTGCTCAATCAGCACCATACTTCAAAAATAATAAAATCAGAAACATACCCAACCCCCATCAAACTATCTCAACCCATTGCATTTGCAAAGTTTTGAGCCCTCCAAGAATCCCCCAAGGTTTGACAAATCAAGCTATTAATTGGCTAGCATGGATACAAAAAAAGAGTACTCATACCCATGACTACTTTGTTTGAAGGACCAAAGCCACATGCACAATCCAAAATAATAAAAAAAGGCATTGTACTCATAGAATATGTAAATGTACTCACTACTCACTATCCAAGCAACAACGCTAGCATTTGAGCCTCAAGCGGTGAGCTTGGGAGCAATGAGCATGAAGTTGATGAGCGTGGAGCCTTGAACTACAGATTTTCATGAAAAAAGGTCAAAAAAGAGTTTTCATTTGCATTACTTCAAACAATGAGAAGAAATTAGTGTTCAAAGTAATAAGCAAGACCTATTACCATAGATTTGATGGTGCACCCATGACCGTGAAGGTCTAATAAACTATTGCAATTGGTAGGTCTAGGAGGGGGTCAGTAACAAAGACTTGAGTCATTGATTCAAACAAGTTGCATTTTAAATGGTGTAGGGTATTGAATGGATTAAGTGCTGAAGCGTTATGATAATGCAAAGGTTGATACTAAAATACTAATCACGTTGAGACTACAAGAATAATGTGCAACTAAGCAATGTTTGCAAGTGACATAAAGACCACAAATAAGCACACTCTTTTGACAACAAAGATCAACATAATAGTAGGAACCACATGAAGAGTCAGTTACCTTTGTTGATACAAAAATCACGTCAAATATTTATGCAATCAATAAGTTCTAGAAGACAATGAGTACAAGGGTGACAATATGAAATATCAAGCAAATATAATGGAAAAAGGTGTGAGTTTTGTAGGTCAGCACCTAGGGCATGATGAAGGGGTTCAAGATTTTTGTTATGCTCATACATAGAACATTAAGTACAACATCCTTTACGTCCAAGGATTTGGCTTAACAAAAACAAAATCAGCAATGTCAAATCTGGTGGACAGAAACTTGTAAATAATTAAGCAAAATGTTCTTCAAGAACACAAGAGATCATCTATGAAACATATAGGAAATACAAACATGCTAATAAACCAAGGGTCTAGCTTCTCTATAGCTCAATCCAAATGATCCCTGCTTGGATGAGGAGGGTTTTAACCTCTGAGTAGCTAAAGCTAGGGGCATGGATGAACTTGTCCTTTAGTTGGTCCATGTTGTAGATATACCGGAAAAAGTAATAGAGATGTTTGCAATTCACATATTGTTGGCGGCTTCCAATAGCAAAGACCGCCATGCTAGTAAAGTCTAGACAGTTGCACGCAAGGAAATTACCAATTGTGATTCAGTAGACATTTTTTGAAGTGTCATTCCCGGTTTCCATAGATAGCATTGCACCTAAACCAGGTAAAGGAAGTAGTGTAACTCTCAACATGTTCCCATTCATATTACTTGCACTCTCCCATTTGTTTTTGTGCTCTGTAGTTGGAACTTTTGCAATACGCTAAATAGCGCTACTATGCCTCATAGTGGGATATGAGTCTGGATTTGGTGGGTTGACATCTTTATAGACTATACATTGAAAGTCTCCTAGCGGGTTGAAAAGTTGACGTGGAGATAAAGGAGGTTGCTCCTGCAAACGGAAACTTGCATGCTGTAGTAGAATAGACTCCTCACAAGTGAGCTTTGTACCAAATAGACCTGGCCAAATTTTAGGAACCTCCGGCCAGTCAACTACCCATTTCCTCTTAGAGCCTCTAACACAACGTTGGATGTCGTCTGAGCAAAACCAGAAATTTGTTTGAACCACATGATAAGAACCATATTCCTCTTTCCTCCCACGGTAAGTAGGTGCCAAAGTTCCTTTGGAACCTTTTACAATTTTAGCAATGCATTTCAAGTTGGTATTTTGTTGCTGAGCATGGCATTTAACATTTGCCTTATGCCTGGTCTTTGCAATATGCCATTTGGATGTATCACAATCACTCTCAAAAGCAATGGGCATGTAGGTACCCGCATTTACCTCAGGGACCACAGTAGATCCTCCAAGAATAAATGAAATAGGAGTTGTTGACCTCACCTTCACACGAGGTTGCAAGAAGTTGACCTTGTCTAGTTGGTGTGAATCCCCTTCATCACCAATAGTGGTATCCACTTTCTTCTTCAAACTCCCAAGTACTTCCTCACCCTCTAAGTGAGGAACACAAATCCCTAGATTTGATGCCCCTGGCAAAGCATTCAAAGGGTTGGCAGTTTTTTTAGGATCATCACATTTTCTGGCAGCCCTGAGTTTCAACTCAGGTATAGATGGGCCAGTTCCTAAACCTTGACCGTTCAAGTAAGCCTTGTAATTGGTCATCTGTATCTAGGCCCTCATGCTGTTGTCGCAAGTGGCATCAAACAAGTTGTTACCTCAATTATTTGACATTTGCAGCCATTTGTTATGCACGGTCTTTGATAAGTTGCATGAAAGGACATCTGCCAACTCATTTCCATTCAATCTCTGCAAAAATTAACATCCCCCAATGACGTCCAAAAAGTTAGAACACTCTTGAACCCAATGATCCTTACCACTCTACGGAGGCAGCTCTTAACAAAATTATTCATTAAATGTGAATGAGAGAATTGAATATAAAAAACTACAACTACTTTGATAGTGACATAGGAACAATACATAGATAGGAGCATGAGATGGAATCAATGGGGTATCCCAAACTTTAAGTTGTAGCTAACATAGATTGTTAGAGGTGCAAAACTAAACTTAAATGATGGCAGCCTTGATAGTGGTTCAAAGGAGCATTCACAAAAACAAATGCAAATTCAGTGGGTTCAAATTGTTTCTTCATTCTAAGATGAATTTCCTCAGCACTTAGCAGCCCTAACAAGAGAACATACTTGGAAGAATGATATACAGGGTGCGCATAAGGTGAGATGACTTTTCCATAAGAAAGGCCACATATCTCTAGACATTCTACTCATTACAAAAAGACTTCCTCAACCAACTTCAAATCTCTAGTTACTTAATGCTTCATCGTTTGATCATTGATTGAATGTAGTCATCCGTGTCAACTGTACAATGTCTTTACCAATGTATTAAAAGAATCAAACTATCATAGGCTATTACAGACTATGTAGGTGTAAAGAATTGAGTACAATAAGATGAACATTCTTTAATATAGGTAGAATGGAAATAAATGAGAATATGTTGGATGCAAAATCTTATTGTCATTAGTCCAAGAACAATATGCAACAATCTAGAAAAATCAAAACAAACTCCCAAAAATTGTTACGACTATGGATACGCTGTCGACATCATTCTTGGGTGAATGAGGTCTGTGGGAGCACAAACCCATGGCCAAAAAGCAAAAACATTGCAAAGTATTTACAGATTATGTACAATTTTTGGAAATCTCAAAGATACATAACTTCCAAGATATAAAAATAACAGCAGTAAACATACTTCATGAACTTCAACACTATAATTATCAGAACAATAAAATGTTTTCTAACAAAATTGAAAGAGGCCCTATAACCAAGCAATGCTTTATTCTAAAATAAGATATTACATTCACAATGACCAACCAAAAAATTTGTTGTCAATAAATGGAAGAGTACATCGTACCAATTGCATGAAGCCTCCCCATTGCCTATATCAGAAATGCCAAAATGCTAACTAGTGACTCAAATGAGTCAAGGCATCCTTTGTGGCCGCACCAGATGATAACCACCATGATTGAATAGCAAGGTAATGTAACTCAGCATCATTCATAGTCTTCAAATCCTTGTACTGTTTACATAGTTGTATATGCTATTGTTGAAGTGAATCCTTAAAGTATTTCTGCGTATGTTTAACTAATGATGTGGTCCAATGAAATAGACAGGTCCTTTCCCGATCTTCCATGACAACTGCAAGGTCCCTTGATCCAAACACTATGCGCACTGCTTTTCAATTTGCCATGGCGCTATCAGCCATGAACCCTTTGAAGTTTGGATAGTCTACCTCGTGACAAGACATGACAGCATTCAAGGAAGTCCAAAATTGAACTTGTATCTCTATGTTTTTAGATTGCATATCACAAATTGCGATTGTCATAACTTTTCTGTAATTAGAGTCGTACACATGACATGCCATAGTTGTCCAATCATCAACGCCTTTAATGTGATCAAACATCATCCAGCACTGCTGCAAATCACCGCCGACTTGCATTCTTCTAACCAAATCAACTCTAGATCTCGATCCTTCTATTAACATTTTGAAGAGGTAAACCTTCTCTTTTCCTTGGCTAGGTAACACATTGTCATGAATATTTTTCAAACATTGACAATCTCTTCATGGTCATGATGTTGTCAATCACCCCTCCGCTCTTGTTGGAACATAATTCCAAAATGACATTGCGTATGTTGGGACTACTTAGGTATTGGAAACAATCCATGAGCTCATCCTTGCCTTTTACATCCAACATAGTTTTCTCTCCTTCACCGCTATGAAACATTTGTTTTGATAGAAAAAAATTGGCCGCGGCCCCAACAATTGCAGAGTTTGTAGCTTTTGGGGTCTTGGCTACTACAATAGCAATAAGGTTATGGATCTCCTTAGTAGAATTCCTATATGATCCTATGGCAACGGGGTGAAGGTGCAAACCTAAATTAACGGCAGCCGTGGTCATCTGAATGTTTCGACTATAAACATAATACGTACAAGCGTCACAGACCTTCACACATATGGGGGGCTTCTTACAAACCTTGCACACTACAGCAGAGTCTTTAGGTTGAACGTCACCTACCACAAAAGCATTTGTTGTGTACCTAAACCATTGAGTCTTGTTTTTGTGACCCTTTCTCACTATATAATGACAATCTACATTACCACAAGCTAAGTGGCCTACACAAACTGCCTTAAGGAACTTCAGGTTGTTGACATTGTGTATATTAGAGGTTATCAGCTTATACTAGAAGTGTCTGTTGTACCTTTTATCCATCCCCTCCAAATTATTTGCAACTAAGGCAGAAGGACCAGAAGAACAAGGTGGGAGTTTGTAAATAACATCGCTATCAAATAAAGGAGGTAGATAACTAACACAATGATGTTGTAAAGAGGAGTAGTCAAGCAACGACAGCTCATTTCTGCTACGATGCATGACTGCCAAGTTCTTCAAACAATCCATGATACTCAACTTCTTTACAAAATTTGGATGCAGTGGAAGGCGGGAACAGTCGGACCTGTTTTCATTGTCATTAACATTCCTCTAGTCAGTGGTTCTTGTACTGCTATTGAGATTGTTAGTTGGAGCATGAGTAAAATTGTCACTTATGTCAAAGACATGATTTTCCTTTTTAGATTTGCTTGACAATTCCATAATAGTGGGTAGGGTCTTTACTTTCACAACTCTAGTACAATGCGTTAGCAAAGTACATACTCCTGCTCCAAGAATTGGAATAGAGGAAAGAGCACTAGAAGTTGAAGGCGTGCTAAAACTTGATCCAATAGAGTTTCTAACGCGCTTTGGATAAGAAGAGGAGGTATTCATTAGAGGAAGTCCATACACTCTAAAGCACCCACCGTGCAGGAACCAAAAATAATTTTCGTCTAGCATGATTTTCTCTAATGGGATGCACTGTAGCAACTTGCCATCAACGGATCTAACTTCTTCCTCAACATAAACAAAGGACTCTACAAAATTGAAACAAACATGAAATTGATGGTTTGGTACTCTAGCTTTGCTCTCTTCATCTAACGATAGCACCAGAGGAACTTTGTGTCCATCTGCACAAATGGAGGCCAATTCATGAGACAACGGAGAAGGGAAAAACTAGAATTGACAAAATTGCAAAGTTGGTGACAAGATGCTACAAGAGGACTCACTAAGCAATTGTAGACGACAATCGATGACAACTCTACTTGCATATGACTTGATCAAAACAAACTACATGATTATAAAAGAGTTGATATGCCCCGCCACCCAACTACATCACCCAGGCACAACTTGTGACAAACCATTTAAAAATCATGCTATCATTTCAAAAATTGCCTTAAACAGAATGTGACATGGGACTCTGCCACAATTGGATGTCATTATGTACATAACGGTGGAAAATAGGATCTAAGATATAGTGAGAATGATATTCAAACCTGTGGCCCCATCCAAATTTCATTGACAATTTCACACATGGCTAGTATAAACGAAGTGCATCATGAAAGATATAAGATTTTCACTCAACTTGTCAGAAGATTCCAATAGTCGCGAGACTAAGGAAATAATAGAATAAATTTTTATTAACATAATTATGTGATAAGGTGGAAACACCCACAATGTTAGTTCAAGGGTTTTTACCTTGAAGAGTATTATTACAAAGTTAGCAATTTATAGAATCTTAATAGGAATAGCAAAAAAGTCAGTTTCTATTTTCAAAAATTTTATGTGGATATTGTGAAAATAGGGTGGAATTTTATAGAGAGCAAAGTGACAAAGCACCTATATCCACTTACTAAGATTTCATAATCACATATTCTACACCACTGAAATTACATCTATGTACTTCCCCACATGATCTAAGATTTGAGAGGTGACGATTATGAGTATAGTTCTGGTTATTGACGTTTGTGCCTTCCTTGATTCATACATGCACTAAGATTATGTAGCGTATCCACAAAATCTCTTCTTCTGGCATTAAATGCTTCCGTTGTCAAGGAATGAGATTTCTTCATATACAATTTACAGGTAAGCTGATAGATCCGGTATGTAGTAGCAGTTACAATAAAACACGTGTCTTCATAGAAGTTATAAAACTAGAAACTAAATATTAAAGCAGCTCTTACAAATGATAGTTAGGGGCAATAAAAGAATTGCGTATATATAAACCCTGACAATGTACAAAAAAATGAACAACCATGCCGCTAGTATGTAGTGGGGGGCAGTGTCAGGTATGATAAAGGGATGAGTACTATTGCACTAGTTGAATACCATTTTTGAAAATTGCCGCTTACAATTAATAACCTATTTTATTGAACAGCAAAGCAATTCCAATAATCTGACACAAGAGGAATGTCCTCTAATGAGTATATAGAGTATGCAAATTCCAAATTGAATGTCAGCAATGGCACGAGTCAAATGAGGTGTGTTTGAGTGCATTTAGGCACTTTCAATTTCAACCAAGGATTTAGTCATCAGTCGTTGTTGGTCAAGTAGGTCCATAGTAAAAGGTAAGAATGAAGGGACAAACAAAACTATTATCCAAGATTCTAACAACTTGTGATAGTATGCAACGACTTCTTCCTTTTAGAGACTTTTCTCTTGCTGGTGACGTGAACATTGAAAACAATAGAACAACACCACCAATAATAGTAGAAAGTAGGATCTCTGAAGCAATAGACGTCAAGGCTAATCATATAGTTTAGCAAGTATAATTACTATATGCACTTTCATTTCCATCTCCTTATTGCTTATGGTTATGTTAAGTAGATTCTTTTTATTTGAACACTCAATACACCACCAACATATTAGAACCTGGTCCTCTTTTGCAAGGAAGATGAAGGTGGTCGCTGAGGTAGTATTTATGTAGTGTATACTCCTTGAAAGCACTATTGTATAATACACATTACCACTTAAACCAAACCTAGGGGCCCAAATGCTACCTTTATGCTTTTTACTATTACCACCTTTTTTAGCAGCAGTTTTTCAACGCCTCCCTTGCAAACCCGAAAGCAATACAGACCACCGTCTTCTTCCTTTTCTGGTGATCCACATTTTATCTCCCGCTCCTTAGAACCGTTCAAAACTCGTTTTCAGCAACGCCGCCGCAAGCTTGCCAAGTATTGCCAGACCTTGCAGATCAAAAGTTGAGTAGGATTGCTTACAAACTGAAATTTAGTAGTTGTGGATTAACTCCTGCGTTGAGTTACAAATTCATGTGATCTTCTTCAACACCGCAAGTACAGAGCAAAGTATATTGACGGAGTTGGTCTTAGGATTTTTTTTGGGCTCTTCACGCTGCTACTGAGTCCTTGTAATCTCTTCATGTGTGCATTTGTGTTGATTTCATTTTAGTGCAGCACAGACAAAGAAGACCGTGCCCCGCAAAATTGATTTCTAGCTTTACATGCTTTGTGCCAGCATTGGGTTTACGCCACTAGAGTTACGGATATAGAGAGTTACAGTAAGAGACAAGGAAATTGGTAGATCGGAGGTCAAAATTCATTTCTTCTTCAGAACTTGAAATGTGCTGGTGCTCTTTTAACAAAAGGTCCTGCATCGGGTCGTAGCCAAGTGAACTTTGAGCTCTGTGCAGCAAGAAAGATGAGCATGAGGATGTTTCACTAAACCCTTGATTGTTGGAATTTAGGTACGTTTGGAGCGCAAAGTTATGATGCAAACGCGTAGGCAGCGGAGGCAGAAGATTCCTGATTTGGAATCATCTGAAGAGCGCAATGACCACAATAATGAGCAAACAAGTAGAATGGAGGTAAGCTTTTGCAATGGCGCACTAAAAACGTGGCAAGGAATGTAGTAAATGGCAAGAGATGCTAGGGTAGTTATATAATGTCTTGCAAAATCCAATTTGAGGAACTCTTGCAGCATGGTAATCATGTTATTATGAATCTTCAAGAAAGCATGCAGCCACCAAAAGGTGTTGCAAGGGTTAGCACAAGTGTCGCGGTTCCACCGCAGCAAGGGACTTTGCTAGGATGCAACAACCAGCGCAAAAGCCACACAACATCAACACCTACAAAGGCGATGCAGGACAACAACCTCACACATCTTGATGAGGTACAATTATCTCTAGTCCCCCTACAATTTCAATTGCTTAGTTGTGCAATAGAGTTAGGGTTCATTCTTCTTCATGAATAAATTAACCAATATTTGCAAACAGATATGTTCCCACTCTAACGGCTCAATTTTTGGAGGCAGGAATTGCCTGCGGGTCTCAGCCCGATCAACTTAAATGATGATGATATGGAGATTGATCATAGCGACCAGCCCAAGAGCAAAGATGACGGAAGTCACCAGCCCAAGATTAGAGATGATGGCAATGAGGTGGAGCCTGCCATGGACGGCCAAAATGTTGAGAATGTAATTAGAGATGACAGGAGTTAGCAACCCAAGATTGGAGATGACGGCGTTGAGGTGCTACCTGCCGTGGATGGCCAAAATCCCAAGGAAGCAAAGTTGAAGGAGTTTGACCTCCGGAGGTTGCAAGAGATGAACGTGGTTTCTACAATTACGACCCTCCGCATGAAACTAGAAGCATTGTTCCAACTTTGAGTTCTACTTGTCAAACTTGTGCCGATGCCGTTTGTCAGGCCCACATTATCTTGCGATCTAACAAACCTAAAGCACAAGTTTGTCCATGGGTATAGGGATGGCGCAGCCATGTTTTATATTACCACAACTAACAAAGCAAGAGAAACCTAAGAGTTCACACTAGCAGAGATGGCATCCTGGGGAACTTTGTGGCAAGCCGAGAACAACTCATTTGTGAAAAGTATTCACGCCCATCAGGAACTTCACTACTTGAAGAACCTCATATTCTTTGTATGTGATGGCAACCACCAACAAATTTCCTGGATGAACCATATCCAGCAACAGCATCCTCTAGAGCAATCCTGGCATATATCAGTTGATTCCATCATGCTAGAGACAAAGGGCTGCAACAAAATTGTCATGCAAGTAATGCATGACATTTAAAAGTAAGAGAATATATTCCTACAACATTGCTTTTACTGATTTGGTAATGGTTGAAAAGAGAAATGCTGAAAGATGTAGAAGTAACAATTTGATACCCTTAGCCATGGATTTGTGAACCAAGCACACAGAACATTTGCATGTGAAGACCAACCTGGTCCACACGTTGTATAGAGTTTAGAAATTCAGTCTTCTGCGGCTAATGAAATTTGTGGAGTTACTACGTCCTTGGGAGCTCCAATGCTGCGGAGCTACAAAGCTGCAAAGCAACATCCACGCGGAAGACTTGGTACAATACACCAGCAAAATTTTTGACAAGAGTAACCTTCTGGGTAGGAACTTTTTGTAAGAAGCACTTGAAGCAATTTTAGAATTGAAAAAGTTGAATGCAAGGAGCTTGCAAAATTAAGGAAAGAGTCAATCAAGTTCACGGCCTTGACAATCCAATGCAACACACTCGCAGGTATTGTTCCACATAATGGTAAAGACGCCGTGACCAACTTAACGTAATACCTCAAGAAGAACATATGCTGACACCAAAAATGATAACCAATGATTGCCGTGACTACCACCACAAGCACCTTTTTGGAAGAAGGTGCTTGCGGTGGTGGTCATGGCCGTCACCACTTCTTTCAAATTTTCAACCCATCCTAGTTCCACGCTTGCTACTTAGAGTAAATGGTCACGGTTGTGACCACCATCGCTAGCACCTTCTTGGGAGAAGGTGCTTGCGGTGGTGGTCACGGCCTAAACCACCTCAATGATATTCTCATCCCATCCTAGATTCTCACTTGCTGGTTATTGTAAGTGGTCACGGCTATGACCACTTTTGAATTTGATCAAGGTGTGTTGAGCCAGTGGTCACGGCCGTGACCGCTTTTGAATTGGATCAAGGTGCGTCAAGTGAGTGGTCACGGCTGTGACCACCACCGCAAGCACCTTCTTGGGAGAGGGTGCTCGCAGTGGTGGTCATGGCCATGACTACTTTTGAATTGGATCAAGGTGCGCCGAGCAAGTAGTCACAGCCGTGAATACCATTGCAAGCACCTTCTCGAGTGAAGGTGCTCGCGGTGGTGGTCACAGCCGTGACCACTTTTGAATTCAATCAAGGTGCGTTGAGCAAGTGGTCACGGTCATGACCACTTACAATAACCAGCAAGCGAGAATCAAGGATGGGATGAGAATATCATTGAGGTGGTTATGGCCATGACCACTTGCTTGATGCACCTTGATCAAATTCAAAAGTGGTCACGGCCGTGACCACTCGCTTGACGCACCGTGTTTGAATTCAAAAGTGGTCACGGTTGTGACCATTTGCTTGACGCACCTTGCTTGAGTCCAAAAGTGGTCATGGCCGTGACCACTACCGCAAGCACCTTCTTCCAAGAAGGTGCTCGCAACAATGGTCACGCCCGTGACCACTCACCGTGAACACCGTGCGTGAAACCGAATGTGGTCACGACCGTGACTACTTCTTTCAATATGATGTTCTCGATAGTTCCACGCCTCTTGCTTCCGATGTGTGGTCATGGCTGTGACCACTTTTTTCATCTTGACATTCTTCTTCAGTGCCACGCTTGCTTGGTTATAGTGAGTGGTCACGGTCGTGACCACCACCACGAGCACCTTTGGTAGTGGTGGTTACGGTTGTGACTACCTCTTTTATATTGACATTGTAATTAGTCGCAAGCTTTCTGGATGCGATGAGTTGTCACAATTGTGAACACCTTTGCTTGTGAACAAGATCTTGTTGCTTGTTTCCTTGTTGTTTTTGGGAACTGGTCATGGCCATGGCCACTTGATGTCTTGTGAAGTTCTTGACTATTGGATTATATTTGTTGTTTGCAAATGGTGACAACCATGACTGCTCTTATTTGTATGAAATGTCTTATCAGGTTTTCTATCGATATTTTTCTCTTTTGTGTTTTTGATACAATGGGTTATGATTCAGCAAGAATTTTTTGCAGCCTCTAATTGCACTTTGCTGTTGTACAAAGAGGCCACCCCATTTGACAAATTGACCGAGGAGGATGCTGCTGAAGCTATGCAAAATGGTAGAGATGACAAA
Source organism: Ulota crispa (assembly GCA_963920765.1). Classification (NCBI taxonomy): domain Eukaryota; kingdom Viridiplantae; phylum Streptophyta; class Bryopsida; order Orthotrichales; family Orthotrichaceae; genus Ulota; species Ulota crispa. The sequence goes on from OY987252.1 coordinate 5,656,456, forward strand.
GCTGACGAGCTTTACTAGAAGATGATGAAGCTTGTTGGGATTGCTAATCCTGCAAACGGCTCGGAGTTTTTGCAGGAGGTCAGTTCATACAACCTTCTCAGCTAGAATTTTTTGTTGTTGGTGTTTTCATGACGTTGAACATGGTCATGTTGTTTGCAATTTGAAGGTAGAAAAGCATTATAAAGTCAATGAGGTTCCCAAAATAACAATGGACAAGCTACAACTCATTGCATCTTGCAATACAACAGCATTGCACAAGACAAAATCCCTTTGATGGTGGAATTTGTTAGTTCCTTTGCATGAAGCTAGGCGTTTCCCACCTAAGCCCGTTGCCAATGAACTGCTAAAAGCAATTCTTGGAAAATGCATATGGTACGCTGGTGTAAGTTTTTCCATGCTCATTGTCAATGTCCAGAAGCTTTTTTTTGCCTTAGTTAATTCAATTTGGATCAAGGTAGTTCCACTCTTGACTTCTGGCTCTTGTAATTAATGTGCCTATGCGTTTTGTTCACAGATCAAAGATGCTGCTGTGGTGTATTTTAAGAACGTCATTAAAAAGGACAACATTGATGTGAACATGGCCAGCCCCCTTGAACATGAAACTCTTCTAGAATACATCAAAAAATGGTAGAGTAAAATTTGGGACCATGGATTCAATGGTTACCTCATAGGCGGTGGTAATTTCAAGAAGGGGGATTACTTTGGTATGTTTGAGGGGTCTAAACTAGCGGTGCAAAGAGTACTCTTCAAGTTCTTTTCTTACCTTTTCATGACCTTGTATCTTCATGTCGTGATGAGTTTCAGTTTTGTGTCATGTGGTCTATGTAAACTTCATGGTTTTACCTAAACGTGTTCAATTCATAGCGCGTTTCAGGCTAATTACCATGTCATTGTTATTTCTCTTCCGTTTTTTCTGTGTGGGTGTATTTCTTTGCAATAGTGACTATCTGAGGTGCTTTTGGACATCAAGGTCAATGGATCTATCCCTTCATTTTACAAGCACGTTTAGACTATTATATGAATGATGTACTCCGGATTACTTTTTCTTAGTCGTAGAGGTTGTCTAATATGCAAACTCTTTTGAGTTTCCATGGTGTCCTACTATAGTTGTGCTGCAGTTGCAAGGACATTCTAGTAGAAGCAACAAGCATCTCTAGCACCATTCATTGCAGATGTGCAAGAGGTCCTCGTCACTGCCGTGGAATTCATTTAATTTCTATGCAATCAAGATCGTTCAAATAAAATATTCATTATGATTTGGTGTTTTGTTTTGCCACCAATGGAAACACCTGCACTTGCGTAATTGCTCACTCCTGTGTTAGTAGTTACTTGATGTTATAGTTATTATTTTGAACAAGTATTGAATGCTTAAAAAACGTGAAAGTGGTCACGGACTTGTTAAGCCCCTCTAGCATCTTTGCCTACAAAGGTACTGGAGGTGCTGCACAGGCCCATGGCCATTTTCAAGTTTAATAAGCACTTTATTAGTTGCGGCAGCAGTTTGGTAGAAAGTGGTGATGGTTGCTCCCACCGCCATGAGCAACTTTCCTGGCAATGTTGCTTACAATGGTGGAAGCACCCTCCAGCACTTTGTAGAGTTTTTTTTGGTTGTCGACTTTTGAGATATTAAAGGAATTATTCATGGTTGAAATGAGTAATTGCAGGTCCTTCATGAGTATATTTGCTGGAGTTGCTCGTCACATCCGGAGATAAAGTTAAATCCTGTAGAGGCCGTTTAGTTCAAACATGATGTTTATTCTTGATTCATGATGAGTTCTGATAATAAAAAACAAGTGCTTTTGAGACAACTGTTGAACTATCATATTGTCTTTGGTGATTCTTCTTCATCAATAATGAAACGACTGTTATTGCCTTGGCTTTTTTAATTTTTGTTAGTCACACCTTTGTTGCAACTGTACTCACCTGCTCTTGCACTTTGTATTGTTTTCATTAGGTACTTCAAGCTTGAATTATTGGCTAAAAATGCCATCACTCGAGAGGATTTGCCACCTTTTTTGTCTTTTTGGCTCAATTAGAGCTCTTTGGAGTGTATGTACACAGCTTCTCAACTGAAGTTTTGCACCACCGCCCATCTTGCAAGTTGTGGATGGTATTTGGACACTAGCTTAGAATTTACGCATCCATTGGAATTGCAGATGTGTAAGTCCTTAGAGGGCATTAAGGTAGTTGACCTTGATATTGACAAATTTGCCGAAATAGACAAAACAGCTAAAAGCAAAGCCATTGCAAAGAGGGTAATTGTAGACAAGAAAAAGGAAACAAAGGAGCTTACTATTGTCACTCAGAGTGTTGCTAGGGAGAAGGAAAGATTGCAAAAGGTTCAAAAGAAGGCAACACTGAAAGAGAAGGGCAGAAAGGCAACAAGAGGTAAAAAGGCTTTGTAAACAACCAGCCTTAGTGTTGCCGGCACTAATGACAATCAGCCATTGCTGACTTAGACCCCTACTCAAAGCAGGTTGAAGAGAAAGAGCGCTCTAACTCAACTAACTCAAAAGGAAGAGCAATTCTTCCAAGGGGCGGATATCATCTCTCTTGATGATGAGGACATTGTCACCATTTAAGAATGCATTCTTAATAATTCTATTTGCTCAGTTGTTGACTGCATGGAGTTGGAGGGCCCCAACTCTTATACTAGGGTGATGGACTTCTTACTAAAGGTAATCTAGATATTTTTTGTTTTCATTGAGATCCTTTGTATTCATTTCTTTGTTTGGGTGTTGTGATGAACGGTATGTTCTTGTGTTCTGGACAATAAACCTCTCAATTAACTTACTTTGTAAACTATTGCAGGTTGCTATTAGAAAGGAGAGATATCTTGCTGAAGAAGCAAATGCAGAGGCTCTTATGAACCTTGTCTTTGTTGACTGCCCAGAGAACCTTCCCGTGCCTGGTATATCAATGTCTCTAACACACATTCTTATTTGGAATTCAGTTACTGAGTATGAGGTTTTGAAAGCTACCTTTGTATTTGCTAAAAAGCATTTGCATGTCAATGGTGTAATTATCATCTTTCATTTTTATAGCAAGGATTTTAAAGAAGGTGTTGCTAGAGTTTATGAGATATACAATATGGTGGAGAAGAAAGATTGGATGGGCATGAACAAGTTACATTTGACCTCAACAATAGATACAAGTGCTACGGTGAGTGTGTCATTGACCAAAATACTATAAATCTGGTTGGCACTGAATTCTTTTGTGTATCACTTTGACGCTAAATTGGAAATGGTTGGCTTTTTCAAATGTAGAAATTTGGAATCACACTTGTGGTTAAAGACCTTAGTGACTATGGGGACTCAAAGTTCTGTTTTAACTCTACACATACAATGAAAGAGTTGGACATTGATGTGGGCCGAAACGACATGCTCCTTAATTTAGTTAGCAGAGGTGATTTGGCACTAAAGGACTTGGTGCCTTGGAGAGGTTTGCGGGAGAAGGGTACATGGCTTCTCCAATTGTTCATTGAAGCAACTTCCTCTTTAAGGGATGTCATTGTGGACTGCACAACCTCAATTGGTTGGTTGTTCTCTTTATTTCTTTCCATTTTGTTCTCTGCTTTTGCTTTCTAATTCTTGATCTCATTTGTTTCATTGACGCTTACAAGTGCATCCATCACTGCTTGTCGTGGCCTTGGGCGCAACATTTTAGCCTTAGAGGCAAATGAAAGTCTCTTTGATGTTGTTTTGCGGCCAATGATTTGAGCACTACAGCCAACAATTGCTAAAGGCAAATCCCTAGCAATGGCAAGTTCATAGGATCCAGAGGCAAGCGCTATTGTTCCTTGCAAGTTTGTTTGCAAGACTAAGCCTAGTAAGTAAGTTTCTCCTTTAAATCCCTCCTACTCTTTACCTAATTGGCACTCACTACTTGTTTCTTATGGTGGCTTCTCTTTATGGCAATTTTGCAAGGTTGAATTGTCAAAAGAAGTGCAAATCCACACCCACTATTGAAACTTGGATTAGCCTTGACAAGACCTACTTTATGCCATCCTACACTAAGAAAATGGCTAAAGCCTACAAGGTCCATGGTCACAAAGAGCCTTCAATGCACCCTCCTAAGTATTCTACTAGTGTACTAGAGTTCTTAGATGTCATGGCTAGTAAAGGTGAGGAATCATCATTTGACACCACTACTACTTCCTCTACTTAGTCTTCTAAGACTTGGCATTTCACTTTCTCACATGGTCTTTGTGATATTGTTTTTTTGTACACCACTTTATATTGTGTGTGTTTTCATTTCCTTTAATTCTATTATTCCTACTTGCAATGATCACAGTCTACCATTATCTCATTTTTTGTTTAGATGAAATGCTTTTTTGTAGAGATTAGTTTATTGCCCAACCCTAAACTACCCTTCAACAGAGAATTACAATTCCCTCTAAGATTGTTTCTTATTGAAACAGCGATCTTGGGTACCCACAATAATAGGTACATGAGGGAATTTTCTACAAAATTAAACTCAAGCTCACAAACTCATGAGCTCACATGCTCCAACTTCTAGGCTCGCATACTAGCAACATTGACTATCCAAGTACTTCACTCATCTATTCAAATAGAGCAAAGTAGAGTTCATGGTCTTATTGTACATTTGTACCCATAGTTTTTGTCCAATAGGAACAACATAATAATATAGTTTCATGATTGCATTGAATTCAAAAGATGAGAAGAAATAGGGGATTAGTGATTTGTTTGTTGTAGTAAGTACTTGTTTTAAGACCCCTTTAGAGACTTTGTAGGGGGCTCTTAGAGGGCTCAAAACTTTGGTAACTAATGCATAGTTATTCTAGTAACACAAAAATTAAATAAATTTGCCCCCCCCCCTCTAGCTAGCTTCACGAGCAGCATAACCTAGGAATAAATGAACAAAATATATTACCCCGCCCCCTCAAGCTAGCTTTAGCAACATTATAAACTAGATTTAAAAATCCAAACAAATACCCCCCCTTGAGCGGTTTTGACCAGCAGCTCACTTGAGAGAAAAAAAACCAATACTTAACTCCCCCTTTTAAGTTTTCCTCAATCAATAGCATAATATTGAAATATAAAAACCAAAAAGTAACCCATCCCCTCCTAAAGCTATCTTTACTGGCATTATGCTCTATGAATAAAAATACAACAAAATACCCTCTTCCCTTGAGCTAACAAGATCATGAGCATGTTCTACATATAAAAACCCAACGATATAACCTCCATCCCATCGAGCTTTGCCCAATCATCAACGAACTCCAGAGATAAAATAACAAAAATTTACCTTGCCGCTAGGGTTACCTCAATCATTAGCATATTTCAGAAATATAAGACCAACCATAATACAATGGTGCTTGGTTAGCGTCAACACTTTGGGCTTGTAAAAAGTGTTGACCTTATCCAAGCATTGATCATAAACAAACACTCCATTTGTAGTACTTTCTCTAGTTCTAAACCTTGCAACTTTGAAGGTGCTTTCCCACCCATGTTTTTGGTACACTAACCAAACGCCTTTCTATTGAGTCAAAATGAGAATTGATGAAAAGAAGACATTGACCATATGCAAGCGCTTGACCTTAACCAAGCTCGTAATACATGCTCTTGCAAAAGGGGAGTGGGGTTGTGATCTTATCTAGTTTACGCTTTTGCAAAGTTGACGCTAACCACGACACCCCCTTTAGAGCTTTTCTCAATCAGCAGCATACTCTAGATATAAAAGAACAAAAATTCACCCTCCCCCTCAAGCAAGCTACCTTCACCAGCAGCATAATCTAGGAATATAAAAACCAACAACACATTCCCTCTCAATCTTTGTTCAACCAACAACAAACCCTAGAAATTAAAATAGCAAAAATAACCCTCCCCGAGAGCTAGCTCACCCTGCTGCAAACTTCAATCTTCGAATATTAAAAGAACCAAGACAAAACCTCCATCCATGGCTAGCTCGATCTTGGACACACCGATTCCAAAGGAATTCTGGGATTCAAAACCACCGCCCCCCTTCGACCTAGCTTGAGCAACATTATTCTCTACATTCAGAAGAACTGAACAAATATCTCCTCCTTCGAGCTAGCTCGACCAGCAGCTCACTTGAGAGAAAAATTAAACCAAGAATTACCCTCCTCCTTAGTTTTCTTCAATCAGTAACATACTCTTGAAATATAAAAACCTAAACTTAACTCCCCCTCCCCCGTCCTAAAACTATTTTGAATGGCATTATACTCTACGAATAAAAAAACAACAAAACACTCTCCCCCCTTGAGCTAGCAAGACCAAGAGCATACTCTAGATATAGTGCAGAACACTTATAACCAACAACTATTGGCCAAACAAGAAATACTAAGGCCCACCACATATACTTATTAGCTCAAAAGTAATTCCACCACCAAACGGGACAAACCCTAAGCTTCATCTTAGTGGAGTGGTGGACTTGAATTTTTGATAACTTTTTTTTTATAAAGCCTTAGGCTACTCATTTGAATAGGGAGTTGTTGGTCATAAGTGTCATGCATTGTATAAAAAACAAACAACATAACTCCCATCCCCTTGAGCTTTGCTCAATCATCAATAAACTCCAGATATAAAATAACAAAAATTGTCCCTCCCGCTAGGGCTACCTCGATCATCAGCATATTTCAGAAATATGAAACCTACCATAATATCCCCCCCCCCCCCCCCGCCCGCCCCTCGAGCTTTACACAATCAGCAGTATACTCTAGAGATAAAAGAACAAAAAATAACCCTCCCCCTCGTGCAAGCTAGCTGCACCAGTAGCATAATCTAGGAATAAAAAAACCAACAACATGAACATCAGATTTGGTACTTTTGCACTTAGACTTATACTCATGCACTTGATCCCAAGACTCCTACTTAAATAGATTAGCATATAACAACATCACAGAACTATCGTGGAAACTAGGGGTAACAAAGGTAAACATAAATTCAAATGGAAAGACAACATCAAAACTATCCATGTTATTCCAAAGTATTCTTTGGATGTTTTTCAAAAATCACATTTGCTTGTGCAAAACAACTTCAACGCAATGTGAACTCGGCCAAGAAAAAGCAAGGAAGTGCGCGTACTTAGCAGATGCACAAGGCTGAGTGTCAAATAGAAGTGGTAGTACCGGTCAACTTGGCTGGTTTATTATTGCCTTACATCTCTTGGTGTCGGGTTTAATACGTCGAAAAGTAGACAGTTCTGGACTTCAGAGCTAAATTTAAATTGCAAAGATCTATATCGATCTGACTCACTAGTCACTACCAGCCAATGACTCTCTACTCGTATTAATACTGGTTAGTTGAGGAGACCATTCATATTTTACAGGCCAAATATTAACACCAGAAGAACAATAAAAGTGGACAGGGGAGATGATCAGAACACTTGTAGCCAGTATTGAGATCCAGAGACTTTCAAGTCTCGTTCTATCCTGCAACATTACATCTTCCAGCACTAGCACGTGAAGACTGAAGTGAATGGCTAATGGGATCGGGTATGCTCAAATTGCTTAGCTTCTAAATGTTCGGTGTTAATGTTGGATGACTTAAATCCCCTGACTCATGACAGTGGAGTAGTCACCGTTAGATAATCACCAAGCCAATTAATGTCAATTCCTGTACTCATGCGAGGTCAGAAGTTGTGACATACCGGTATTTTGTCACAAAGGTCTCATTTCAGTCCACAAACTAGGAACGGTATAGATTTTGGGTTCAAGTCGCAAACAGGGCAAAAGTAACGAACACCATATTCATCCTCCCTCTCGAGCTTTGATCAATCAATAACAAATCTGAGAACACAGACCAAGGAGTCTAACACGTATGCGAGCCCACTTGCGAGCTGGTGGGTGGCAAACTCATTGAGGCGCAAGTAAGCTGACAGGTGGAACCCCGACCTTCAAAGGGAGAGAGCACCATCGACCGATCGTGATCTTCTGTGAAAAGTTTGAGTGTGAGCATGTACCTGCTGGGACTCGATGCTGGGACCCGAAAGATGTTGAACTATGCCTAAGCAGAGAAGCTAGAGGAAACTCTGGTGGAGGCTAGTAGCAATACTGACGTGCAAATCGATCGGCCGACTTGGGTATAGGGGCAAAATCCTAATCGAACCATCTAGTAGCTGGTTTCCTTTGAAGTTGTTGTCAGGATAGCTAGAGCTCGTGTAAGAGTTTTATCAGGCAAAGCGAATGAGTAGAGGCATTGGGGTGTAACATCCTTGACATATTCTCAAACTTTATATAGGTAAGCCGCCGGGGCATGAGAGCTTGAATCTTGTCATCTAAACAAAAAAATTGCCCCCCTTGATAGCTGGACTGACTTACGAGAGATTAGAGGACGCTCTTCAGTTTTAGAGCTCGAGCCCTTCCCCACTAAACCCTGCCCAAATTCTCATGACTAGATCTAAGAGCTCTTCACTCGACTCATCTTGAAACACGGACCAAGGAGTCTAACATGTATGTGAGCCCACCTTCTAGCCGGTGCGCGGCAAACCCATTGAGGCGCAAGTGAGCTGACAAGTGGAACAGACATTCAAAGGGAGGGAGCACCATCGACCGACCCTGATCTTCTGTGAGAAGTTCAAGTGTGAGCATACCTCCTGGAACCCGAAAGATGGTGATCTGGCTTTGCAGGAGTTTGCCCTGCAAAGCCAGCGGAAATTCTGGTGGAAGCTCGTACTGACGTGCAAATCGTTCGTCAGGCTTGGGTATAGAGGCGAAGACTAATCGAACCATATAGTAGCTGCTGGTTCCTTCCGAAGTTTCCCTCAGATAGCTAGAGCTCGTGTAAGAGTTTTATCAGGTAAATTACTAGGTAAAGGAAATGCTTAGAGGCATCGGGGGTGTGATACCCTCGACCTATTCTCAAAATTTAACTAGGTTAGCCGCCGTGGTTGCTTGGTCGAACCCCGGCAGTGCTGGCACAGAATGAGACCCCGGGTCTAGATAAGAAGAAATTACCCTCCCTCGATGCCCATGATACCTAGATACATGTACAATCATGACAGCCAAACGAGACCAAAGAGCTCCAAAACTCAACATTGAAGACAAAAAAATTACCCCCTCTACTTCCCTTGATACCTTCACAGATTTGCTCGAAAGCCAAACTAGACCGACAAGCTCTAGAGTTCAACGCCTAAACAATCTTGATACCTCAACCAGATTCCCGCAAAAGCCAAACATGACTCAAGAGCTCCAGAGCTTGACATTCAGACAACAAATTTCAAGCCCACCCGTGATCACTCACCACGCGATGCATATTTAGTTTAGAACAACCTAGCTTGAATTTTAGGGTTTAAAGGCTGTACAGTACCTTTCCTTTTGGGGAAAGAGGCGATTCGAGGGCATTGTGCTGCACTTGAACCCGAATTCTTGAACTCCATCGCAGTGGTGGTCCTTCTTGACCCCTAGAAGCTTCAAATATATCAGCAAATCTCACATGGGTGCCTTGTAAAATCCTTGCGGTGATTGACGGAAGCATAGCAACTTCTTGAAAAATCTAGACTATTTCGATGTCGTCTAAGTTTGCTATAGCGGTAAACAACTGCTGCAATGAGGAATTCATGGATGGGGGGATATTGCACCTACTCTGTGCTGTTTCGATAACCACGATGATTTCTGCCTCGACGTGGTGAGTTGTCTAGATGCTCCCCAAATCCCGGCAACCCTAACTCCCTCAACTTCTCTTGGTTGCGCCGGATGTTGGCGTTGCGAAGCTGTTCACAGACCGGGGTCTCCTCGGAAGAAACAAGACTAGCCAGCTTGAAGAATTGTTCTTGCGCTTGTGATCTGCTCCGGCTTGTGATATGCTCCGACGTTTGTGTCCTAGGCTATCACTGCTCAATCTAGTCCAACCCAAAACCCCAGACAAGGATGTCCGACTAGTTCGGCGTCGCGACCCCTACTCCAGACGTATCGACTACCGACGTTCAGCTCCGTGGCCAGAGGCTTCGAGAATTTGAGTATCAGCCTCAAGCCCCCGGTGTGCTGCAAGATGTGTCGTCCGCTACTTCCCTGCCCCCTCCGATTACTTCCCTGCCCCCTCCGATCACCGCCCGCCCTGCACAAGAAAATGAACTTCCGGCACAGGCGGCACTGCTCCCGATGCACAGCTCGACAAAGAAATAAATGTCGATCTCAACGGGTACCCAAAATCAGGGTACAATTCTCCCTCAACCTAATTTTTCATGCACTCTCAATTCCCTCACCAGCTCACCTCTCTCAGAAGCCTCGCCTCCGCCTTGTGACTACTTTGCAGAAATCCCGCGTGAGACGGCGCAACACAATCGACGTCAGGAGCTCAGCTTGCGAGGGTGGCGTCCCAGTGACTGAGTACCCTAAGCCGTGCGTGGCCCACCTTAGGTGCCTCCTCTATTCCTCTATTCCCATTGGTTGCAATCAGGGTTTTGTTTTGGGTTTTGGACCGGCAGCTTCGCAAGCCATATGGTAAATTTTAATGATGCAGATATGGCTACACAAAATTGGGTTGCAAGTATTAACACTTTGGGCTTGTTGATTGTGATTGAATTTTCTTAAAATTAAAAAGGGGAAACTACAAACAGGGCCATGAAACTAAAAAATATTAACAAGCTGCAAGTGGAGAGAAGTCTTGAAGCCTGCCTATTATTATGAATTAGCCCGAGGCCTCTCATGAACAGCATTAATGAAAGTCACTTCTATAGTATATAACGTGAAGAGAAAGAAGAGCACTTTCAAGTAAAGTTGTGTTTGGGAATAGCAATAACATAGCATAGTAATAAATAATAATGATAACAATGCTGATGCTAATAATAATAACTAACAAAATGCAATTGCTCTATTTATTAAACCTTTTTTTTGTCATTAGGTTACTTAATTTGTTGAGATCACGTGATGCCAAAGAAATCCTCATTTTTATTTGACAAGTTTGAATTTGAAAGAGTTTTTTGGGGAGTCAAATATGGGCATGGTTTCAAAATAATTACAAATAGGGGTGCAATTTCAAAATAATTTGTAACTTTTTGTAACTTTTTTTGGTTTGGACATTGTTTGATTTAGATGTACCACATCAAATGTTAGCTAACTTTCAAAAAACTTAGAGGTCTTTCTAAAAGTTGCCATTTCCTTTGCTAAAATTTCTTTATTTAGGCTTGATTTTTGGATCCCGTAAAGTTTTTTGGAAATTAGCTTACATTTAATGTGATACACCTAATTCAACTAATGTCCAAACCAATAAAAGTTACAAAAAGTTACAATTATTTTGAAATTGCACCCCTATTTGTAATTATTTTGAAACTATGCCCCTATTTGTAATATATTTCATTTTCATGCCCCTATTTGTAATTTTCCCAATTAAAAAACTAGTATTGCAAGTCAGAATGAATTTTATGAAAACGTAAATTACACTACTCAAAAATTCATAATAAAAGATGCGTTATCTCAAAGACTCTTAAGTGTGGATTCATTTTCAAATAATATGGCTCTCCATGGCATGAAAATCATGTTGTTTTTTGCCTTTGTTCCTGGTTGATTGGCTACAAATAGCTATATATTCTTTCTTCTAATGCATGATAAGCATTTATATTTGAAATATTAAATGACATCTGGCATCATGAGGCTTTTTTTTCTTCAATTCTTTGTATAAGCTAGAAGCTAGTAATTTTTTTTGGAGCTTTCTGGCTTTTAAAAGCCTAAAAAAATATCCTTGGTTGCAATATTCCATGTCATTCCATGCATTCAAATTTTAGTGCCTCATGTCCATATGTGAAGAACTAAGATCCTAAAGCCTTTAAATTACGGGCCTTATTAACTCCTAAATGCCCAAAGGTACAAAAAGTGGATGCTTATAGAATTTTGAAGTTCAATTAAACCTCATCAAATCATAATGTTCAATTATTATCTTTTATACAATTGTGCATAAGAGGCTATTTTTAGAATTAAAAAATTTAGTTTGAAATTTAATATGGATTATTTGTCTAGTATTCAAGCTTTTGTAGAAGGGTTTCCATTACAACCTTCAATTTCCTAATGTTGGAAGACATTGAAATTGAGGATTAAATGCATTAGAGCTTGGTTAGAAATTCACAAAGGAAATTATTTAAATCAAATATAAGAGGAGCTATTAGATGCCCTAAATTCATTAAAGGTAGACATGTTATGACCTCAGACCTATACTTTTGATAGTCCCAACCTTTTGAGAATTGGCTGGTGCAAGTGGCGTCAAACACGCTTGGGAGCTCAGTTAGTGCGAGTGGTATCCTAGCGACTTAGTCGCTCATTGCTTGCGGGAACCACCCTCCTAGGTGCCTCCTCTATTCCCATTGGTTGCATTCCAATTCATTCCATGACTTCATCTAGTTTGAGTGCCACATGTCCATATGTGAAGAGCTAAGACCCTAAAGCCTTTGGATTACGGGCCTTATTAACCCCTAAATGCACAAAGATACCAAACGTGGATGTTTACAAAATTTTGAAGTTCAATTAAACATCATCAAATCATAACGCTCAATTCTTATATTCTATACAATTTTGTATGGAAGGCTACTTTGATAAAAAAAATTAAAAAATAGGAAATTAATATGGATTATTTGTCTATTCAAAATTTTGCAGAAGGGTCTCTATTGCAACCTTCAGTTTCCTAATGTTGGAACATATTGAAAGTGAGGATTAAATCCATTAGAGCTTGGTTAGAAATTCACATACAAAATTATTTAAGACATATATTAGAATACCTCTTGAAAGACCCGAATTTATTAAAGTTAGACATGTTATGACTTTGGACCTATACTTTTGATACTGAAAATTTTTGGAGATTCAATTGGTGCAGGCATTAGGAAGACACAATTGGGAGCTTAGCTAATTTAGAACAATGTCTCTCGGCTCTATTGTCTAATGCATGCTTAAAAGCAACCCCCCAAGGTACAACCTCCATTCTCATTGATTTTATTCTATGTCATTCCGTGCATACAATTCTAAGTGCCTCATGTCCACATGTAAAGATTTGAACTTGAACCCATTGAATTATGGGTCTTGTCACTTAAGTGCCGAAAGGCACTCAAAGTGGATGTTTACAAAATTTTAAAGTTCATTAAACCTTATTAATGTATAATTTACTATGTATTTGTTTGAATACAAGTTTGCATTAAAGGCTATCTTGAAATTCTTACATTTGAGTTTGAAAATGAAGATTTAATATTATTCTATTCAAGATTTTGTACAATGGTCTCCATTGTAATCTTAAGTTTCTTGATGTTGGAAGATATTGAAATTGAGCCTTAAAAGCACCAGACCTTGGTAAGAAATCCATATTAGTTTTTTTTTTTTTTTTGGAACTGATGATAGTAGCCCTTGAAAACCCCAAATTGACTAAAGGTAGACATGTCACAAACCAAAACTTATTTTTCTGCCACTGACAAACTTTCTAGAGTTGACATGTGAAAACATGATTGGACCACTTGAAGTCACTATAGCAATTTTAACACCCTCATGCAAAGACAGTATCATTTTCCAAACAACAAGCCATATTGGTGTGCTTTCCTTTTCCATGCGTTGTCTAACATGTTAAACTTAAATTTATATGGTCAAAATTTTACAAAACATGATACATTTTATGAAACGCATGATTGTTTGTTTAGTTCCATGCAAAATCCTAAACGGCTCAAAAAAGCCTTGGACATTTACAAGTTATTTAAAGTTGTAGAATAGGGGTTTGACCTAATGAACCTTATTAGTGTGGAGTGTCTTTTTCTCTAAAACAGAGCAATCATTTGTTTTCATCTCAGAAAGGGGGATAGCAAATTAATCTTTAAGATTATAAGAGTTCAAGACAACTTTTAAGAAAATGTTGGTGCTATCATTATAAATAACATCAAAATTTGCCCAACAATATGCTTCTAAGTAGGTACTAAGATGAATGTTTGTAATTACAAATAAAATTGTGAAGAGATTGTGATATGACCATAGCTAGTCAAGCAGAATTGTAAATAGTTAACTTATGACTCTGTATAATCAAAATGGGAGTAAATAGAATAATAGATGACTACACATGGTCAAGATTGACTGTGTGTAGTCACAAACTATTCTTGCCATTGTCCATTGTATCTTGTTGAATACACTACAAAGTGACATACAATCCTTTATTAGTACAATTTTTGTGCTAGTATAGTTGGTGCCTTGCTAACAATCCTTGTTTTTCTAAATGTATGAGAAGGTCTAGACTTTATCAATGGATCATCCCTCCAATGTACCAAAGGAGGACTTGGAGTTATGGAGAACTGAGGAGGAACAAGCGGACCACAGAAACCTCTCAAGATACCCTTGTCCTTGCAAGGGGTGCATGGGTGGTAAAGTTCAAGGACAAAGTACCATCCGCAAGCACCTTGGGATTATCAGTGTGACCCCTTACTTTGAAAATCCATTTTGGGTACGTTCCACTTCCATGTGTTGCATTCATTGCTTCTATACCAATAATTGTCAATTGGTTTTTCATGAGAACTTTGAGTATTGTAAGCTGCATGTGTATATTCTCAAAGACCTTTATGTACAAGAAACAACAAAGGTAGCATTGGATGCTTTGCTTAAAGATTGTACTATTGGACAATGTTCTGTCAACCACAACAACTAAACAAATCAGGAGTTACAATTGGTGAATTGGAAACCTAGCTTTTGTAATGGGGAATATGGCCCCTCTTGTACTCCAAGACTAACACCTTTCACGTATTGGAATCGGAAGTGGGTAGTGAAAATATCTACATTTCCATTCATGGGATGGGGTCTATATACCATGGTCCCTGCAAAGGCAAGGGAGGAGTTGTTACCGTTTGTGAGGCAATTGTTGACCCAGACAGAGTTTAGGATCATGAAAGCCTTGGATTCACAATTTGTACGCTATGCCATGCAACCTACGGCTAGTATATACCAAGACGGGGATGTAGAGTATGGAAACGTAGCAAGATTCATCAAGAGTTCCATGGGACGTGAGGAAATTGGCAATGTCATTTGGGAGTATGCAGAATTGCCAAGGCCTTAGAGCACGTCTGAATGGGGATACACAATGACCATAGCATCCTGGGACATCACTAGTGAGGAGGAGCTATTTGCGCACTACCCTATAAATTGATTAGATGTAGAGGGCTTAGGAAATTATTTGTGCTTAGAGTTCTTCCCTCTTTGCATGATAATTTGCTAAAGCCCTTGTAGAGCATGATTGCAAACAGTCATTGCTTCAACTATTAAATGATTGACTATAGTCATATTTTGAATTCTGCGTGACTAAACTCAGTCATATGAAGTGGACAAAGACAAGTTTCCTAGTCACGTTTGCCAAATAAAATGACTAACTCTAGTCAAAACTTTGAGCATATTTTCTCAGAGTCCTTTGAAATGGAAAGATTGTGGGAGAGTTGAGGGAAAGGAATGTTTTTGTTTGTTCTCTATGTAGTTTATTAGACTTGCATTGACTATTGGATTGTGCAATGATAGAACAAAGATTTTTCAATGATTGTAGTTTCATTGCAATCTTGCATAGCCCTATTGGGTAGGAAATTGCATATGACTTGTGGGCAATACATAAATGTGTATGTATTGTAAAAAACTCTAGTGCACCATATTTTTACAATTCACAATTCTCATTTGTGAAACAACCTTCACTAATGTCATTTAGGATCAACAGGCCAATTTGGACGTTGGGGATGATGTTATCAATGGTGTCACCCTAGAGGGAACTAAATTGCATGGCAACTCAGATGCAAATGGCGTGGATGAGGTAGATGCAATTCAAATGATTGCAGAGTGTTTTCAACGCTTTAAGAATCTTCCACATTGCAAGGATGATATCAACTGCAATGACACAGATTATGCAATGGAGCTACAAGATGAGGCAGTGCAAGAGAGCATGGGTATGAGTCAAGAGGCCAAAGATGCAAAGGATCTATTTGAACAATCCCAAATTCCTTTGTTTGAAGATGCAAAGTCAAATCATTAGGTGACCACACTCTTGATCTTGAGTTGCTTCTCAGTCTTTGGAGTTTCTAACGCATGTGCAAACAAATTGCTAAAATTATTAAAGGAGGTACTTCTTGAGAATAACACCTTACCCAAATAGCATTATGAAGCAAGGCGGTATTTGTCCAAACTAGGACTCTCCTTTGACTCCATCCATTCTTGCAAATATGGTTGTTGTTTGTTTCAGCTGGGGTTGAAGGATGTAGTGGAGTGCCTAGTGTGCGGAGAACCTAGATACATCCCAGGCAAGCCTAAACATCCTAGGAAGGTTCTTCGCCATTTTCCATTCATCCCTTGATTGCAATGCATGTATCGGTGCAAGAAATTGGCCAAATTGTGTACATAGCATGCAACTCGTACAAAGGAGGGGGAGCAACGTGGAGTGCGTGCTAGATTCAAAAGCATGGAGGCATATAGACACCATGTACTCAGAGTTTGCAGCGGAGCCAAAAAACATCAGGTTGGAACTGGCATTGGATGGTGTGAATCCAGTCTTGAACATGTCACTCAGTCATTCAACTTGGCCAATAATATTGTTGAACTACAACTTGCCGCCATGGTTAGTAACAAAGAGGTTCTTTTTGATGTTGTTCCTCATAATCTCGGGGAAGGAAAGCGTCACGGCTTGCAACATTGATGTCTATTTGGTCTCATTGCTAGAGGAACTAGCAGATCTATAGAAAGATGTCGAGGCAAATGACACATCTATTATTGGTTTGAACAAAGACTTCTCGCTTTGAGTTGTACTCATGTGGTGCATCTATGATTTTCCAGCATACAAGCTAACATCAAGGCAAGTCACAAAGGGATACAAAGGTTGCCCAGAATGCGGACCCACCGTGAGGAGTCGAAGATCCGCCGCCCTTGGAAAAAATGTCTATCTAGAGCACCCCAGGTACCAATACGGAGATTACTAGCCCATGTTTTATAAACTATTTTAAAATAAAAATAGGGATCATTAAAGTGAAAGAAAAAACTCTTTATGTAATATGTAGAGGTACAATAGGATTCAGAAAATATTGTATATTGTAGTATGTACAACTCACACCATGTCAAAACATTAGTTATTATGAATTTTCACTAATGAGGTAGCCCAGAGAAATAAGAGTCACAAAAATTTATATTTTTGCCTATTGCTCAACATATTAAATTCATTTCAATACATGCCCTAAAATTTTGAGGTACTTGAAACTGGTCAATAAAGAATTGCTACTAGTACACTTGTTCTTTAATTGTTTTGCTTATTATGAAACTCATGCATGGATCTTATTAGCATATACATTTCTAAACCACAAAGGAAGATTTTGTCTTTGAAGAATATCATCAATAGGATAAAATTGGGAAAACATATCTTATGTATTAAGGTAAATTTGCTTAGGAAATTAATGAATGAATTTTCATAAAAAATATAGTATTGAAAAATACTTGCGTAGCTGTTTTTGTTTAAATATAGTCATGTTAAATACAATATTTTGGGCAAATAGGACTAAATAAAATACCCCATTAACTTTGGTGAATACTATAAACTTATAATAAGTGATGTCTACAAGCAGGTACCTTAGAAGAGAGCGTCCGTACCGACATATGAAATGGGCAGTTGATGGGACCGTGGAAGAAGAGTTACCTCCAAAGGTCATGACAAGTGCTGACATCAAGAAGTACGCATTGGAGAGGAGCAACTAGTTTGGGGCTTCAACCTTGAACAAACCAAATGCGCCAGGTGACCTGGTTCATACCATTGGTGTGAAACGGTTGACAGCATTCTACCGCCTTCCATATTGGGAGGTAAGTATTGACTAGATTGCTGACATTGAAGATGTATGATGACAGCATAATAATACTTTTGTTTGTAGATGCCATCATGTTAATAGGTCATTTGTGACACATGGAAAAGAACAGTAACTAATCCCTTATACATTTGTAGTTGCGTCACCATAAATGAAGAAATAGAAAATTTGGTTGACTAGTAACATTCATAATATTATAGAATGTATATAAATACCACAAGTGCCTACAAAATATGAAAGTGACTGTAATCAGTAGGGTTGTTGGTGTGAATGAGTAGGAGTACAGTTATTGACATGTTGTAGCCACATCCCAAAAAATTATAACTACCATGAGTCATAATTTTGGACTCTAAGACTGCTAGGAGTCAACTATATGGATGTTATGACTACTAGAATTCATCTGCTCCATCTAAATGACTAAACCCTAAACCTTAAGGAATGATAGTGAATTTTGTAAAGGATAATGTACTTCAAAATCATAAGTAATGGGGATTGCGCAATATTGTTCATGCATACTTAGGATGAATGTCCAATATCTGAATTTTAAAATATGGTCATGTTGGATATGTTTTAGTTGCCTCACTATACAATATCTTTGCAATTGTAACACATGATGGTACTAACAACAATGGAGTTGCCTGAATAGAGTCTTATGATTAGACACGTGCTTGACCCCATGTATTACAAAAAAAAATTGTGTGAGAACATAATGAAGACTATTTGGAGAACAAAGGACACCTTGAAGGTTTGTTTCGGCATGCAAGAAGCTGAGATTAGGCCCCATCTTCACTCGGTGCCAGAGAGAGCACTTGAATCAATGGTGTTACCAACTGCATTGTACTTGCTCACAAGGGAGGAGAATAATATATTCCTTGGTATGTTGAAGACTTTGAAGACGCCAATAAACTACGCTGAACAATTGGCAAAGAGAGTCACCATGGATGGGGAGTTGAGGGGCCTGAAGTCTCATGACCATCATGCGCTTATGCAACAAGTATTGCTGCTGCGCTTGATGACGTTGTTGAACTAAGACGTGAGATTGACCATTATGAGAGTGAGCCCCATATTTGAACAACTATGCGCAAAATCTATAGACCCTTCATCAATGCCAGCATTACTAGAGGAGACTAGTGAGACGGTGTGCATGTTGGAGAAAGTATTTCCACCAGCATTCTTTGATGTCATGACCCACTTACCAATTCACTTGGTACAGCAGTTGGATATATGCGGTTTGGTTCATACGAGGTGGATTTACCTTGTGGAATGTTATTTGAAAGTGTTGAAGGACTATGTGAAACAACAAGCCCAACCTGAAGGTTCCATGGCATGTGGGTACAAAACAAAAGAGGCTTTGGGTCTTTGCATGGAGTATATGCAAAACTGCAGTGCCACGGAACAAAAAGTCTAGGATGACAAAGAAGAGCTTGCAATGAGCACTGAGAGGCCGAAAGGAAACGGGCGGCGTATAACTCTTGAACCATCAAAGAAGGATTGGATCCATGAGTTCATGTTGGAGAATGCAGAGCTTCTCCAACCATATAGAGAGTAAGTGATTCCATGACTGCATGTGTTTATAAGCATTTTCAATTAGACCAAGTATATACTACACCTTCAAAATTTTGTAAAATGATGAATGGCTTATATATATAATCCCTAAAATTTAGATCATGAGGACATGTAGTAGGAAGTTGACTACATACAGTAAAAGAAATGCTTAAACTTTGACTGCTTATAGTCATACTACTAGCCGTAGTCATCACCCTAGTAAAAAAGGGTCTTATCTTTGTAGTAATGAATATCCCTTTGTGATTGCTTGTAGTCATAAGCCCTAAGCCCTAATTTCAATACCTTTCCACTGTAATATAAACAATCCTTTCAAAATCAAGTTTGAATGGAATTGTCACTAGTTGTACTTAGTATCAGAAGTGTCCCTTTGAACATTTCATTGCAAAACAAACTTACTAAGATAAGATGGGGGCATATAATCTTAGTGAGTATGTATAAGACATGGCATCACAAAGAATAGCAAGAGCACAACATTAGTGAGAGAATTGGAGGAGGTCCACCCCACAACCTATAGTAATGGATGTAGTCACATTTAGATCATGGCTAGCCAAGGAGGTAGAGTCCAAGATGCAAGTACAAGAAGTGCATGTGGACGTCAAGGCTCTAACAAAGGCACCCTCTACGTATGCAAGATTATATTGCACCATGTACGCATATGGAAACCACATCCGCACGCAAGCTGCAGAGGTCCACTTGAGTACTTGTGACAACGGCATATGAGCTACATTTTCCTAGTCATGCCAAGCAAGCAGAAGGGACCAAAATATGAAGACAACAGATTTGGAGTATGTCGGATGGGTAGACTAGATTTTGGGTATTGACTATGGCTACTTTCAAATCAACATGTTGGATTGCTCATGGGTGAAGTCAAACATGCGGAGCCCCAATGCAGCAATGAAGAAGGACGCATATGGATTTACAATAGTGAGGTTTGAACGTCTCATTCCTCGTTCTACAGATTCATTTGCATTTTCCTTGCATGCATGTCAGGTTTTTTTTGTGGAAGACTTGGGCAATGCGGGGTGGAAGGTGGATTTGCATACAGAGCCAAGAAGTGTGAAAAGAGGGTTAGTGGGGAACAACAACCAAGAAGTTTGACACTTGAGCATTAGTGAGGGTATTGCAATTAGAAGGGCAACTCAAGAAGAATAGGTGCATCCTCCACACACTGGGGCAAACCTTTTGGCAGAAGGCAGGGTCCTTACAAGCAAGGAGGTGAGAGCAGAGTTGGCAATAGCAAAGGATTCAAAGAAGAGGCTGAAGAAATGGAAGCCAAAGGAGAAGAAAATGCAAGCGGTTTCAATGGAGGCAACAAAGTACAAGAAGAAGGTGCTTTTAGCGACTTCAAATGAGCCATTCATCAATGATTTTGCACTATGAGGAGAATCACATAGTTTTCCAATCATGTTGCAATAGCAAGAACATGGTTGGAATTCCCTCTAGCAATAGACATCTAATTAGGAACTTACACATACTTAGTTCTTTTTATGTACATCCGGTTTTCTTTCCTCATTGGATTTTTGGAATTTTCCCTAAGCAGGGGTTTTTCATAAGACTGTACATTGTATTATTTTTCATTATGATGATGGACGACCCAAGACACACCTAGTTTGTTAAACCCCTGAACTCTCTTTTATAGCAATATCATTTTGATGAAACAAACTGCAAAAGACATAGGTAATGGACCCTAAATCCTTATCGATATTACAAGTTTACAAGGCATGCTAGCATTTGAAGTACCTAGAATTAAATGTAGAACAAGCAAGTAGGAGAAAGTAAACCGTCATGAATGCATATTAATGAAATGTCAATATTCTATAGAGTACAACTTACAATAGCCAAGCACTTTTTAACCCTTTAAATCCTAAGACCATACACCATTCACAAAACTCCTAAATCCCTAAAAATGTGAGAAGAAGAAAATGAGGACCCTAAACTTGATGAAATCTAATATCCTAAACCATAATAACCGTAAACAATCCCTAAAATTGCAAGGATTCTTGATGTGTTCAAAATAGTGGACCCTAACCAAATATGCCTATAATGTTGTCCCCACACCACACAAACCTCTACCCCCCCAACAACCCTCGACCTCCACTCCAAAACAATAAATAAATGAAAGGGGGTAAGTTAAAAGGTCCCTAAATCCAATGTGGCTAGGGCCCCTCCTCACCCAAAAGTTGTATGACTAGAGGCAATCATGTAGTCAATAAATCCAATCATATGCACCCCTTAAACCCAAGAACTTGTTTCCAATGACGTTCCCCTTGAGGTCCCTAAGAAAACCTAGTCACATTGACAATTTTATGACAAGAGCATGATTATGACTAGGAGCCCAAGACCACTTGACTCATAGGTTGCTCATTTTAGCCAAATGTGACTGCAAAGTCATAGTGCTCTAGTCATAAAAAGGCCTTTTCCTTGTAGTGTCTTGTTGTGAAGTGAATTTGGTTCTTTAAATTTTATGAATTAGGAAGATTTGTTACTTTCAATAGAGTGCAGTATTTGTTATTGATTTATGACAATTGTGAGGTCCTTTGGTATTTGGTGACGGGTGAGTGACATTGGTATATGTTATCATGTCTTTATCAGATAGAATTTGAAGATGTGAATGACGTAGTTTTTGGTATTGAGCATAGAATGCTGTGACAGGGCTTTGTGGAGTATGAGTGGAAGAGTATACAATGTGGCATGCGTTGTTAGCCCTAGGGCGTATTCATAGTCTACAAAGTGTGTAGGAGTAAGGTCAAGCACATAATCTTTTGCTTCTGTGAATTTTGAATATAAATTGCAATGAGGTAATTCAAAATATGGCAGAACTATCTACATTTTATCTTATGAACTTCTAAGTTTTGCAATGGTTACAAGTTTTTGATAATGAACTCTGGGTGTGAAATGCTGTGGAAGAATGTTTTGAAGATTTTCTTATTGTGCACTAGGTGGTCTTTGTTACTTCTGGAGAGGAAGAGGTGGAAGGTACCATAATCTTCAAACTATAAGTGATTATTGTTGTCATCTTAAGTTGTATGAGGTGGCCTATATTTTCTAGAAGAATAGCGTGCTTTAATTTGTGAGCTTGCCATGGCATGTACTGGATAGAAGTATGGAAGCCAAGAGGCCAAGACATAGAAGATCTAAAGCAAGAGACTTATTTCCATGGATGATGATTGTCTTTCAGTAGAAGAAAAATAGCAATAAACAACTAAGTAATTTAGTTGTTGTGCAGTTATTGTGACCATATGTAGTTGTTTCATAGTTGTTATACGGTCACATATGGTCACAATAACTGCACAACAACTAAATTACTTGATTGTTTATTGCCATTTTTCTTCTAGTGTTTGTTCTTGTCAATTTTCATTCTGTTGGTTTGGATTCAAATGTTGTTGGTCTGTATTTCAGTATTTATGCCATACACATAAAGTATTTTTGAAGAAGAAAACTTGCTTGTGGACAACGATGCAAACAATGAGGAATGGACTCCCACAGGCACTTGCATCTGGAGTTCTTGAAGTGACTATTGCTAGTGGTAGTCAACTAGTGCACATCTGGCAGTAGGACTTCATGGGGTGCTTACATTACTCATGCTGAACCGGTAATTGCAGTTGTAGTGATGTAGTTCCTCTCAGCAAGAATCCTAGAGTTGGAAAGTTGTTGTGGAGAAGGAATATCAATATTGCGTTATGCAGTCTGTGCGTATCATATGTAAAAACCTTGAGAACTAAACCTTGTCAGGGTTTTCATTGTAGAGATCAGTGGTTTCTTCTTGTTCTTTTGCTTGTCATGTGTGTGTAAGACGCATGCAAACTGTCATACAATGTGCCTCATGGGTTGATCGTCATTGTTTCAAAGGAAAGGGTTGGTTCTCAATGTGTTTGGGGTTTTAATGCAGTCTAGTCCATCTGCTGGCGCAATGTTAAGCATTGCAGTGGATAACGTGCAGTATTGCAGCTAGTGCTTTTGCTATATCAAAATGGTGATGTTGAGCTTGAAACCATATTTCCAAGCATTCAAAATATCTTTATGCTTAAATATCTTTTGTTGGACTCATGATTGCTGGTTATGCAAGAAGTGTGCAAGTGGAGAAGAAATTGACACTGAATTGACACAAACTCTTAAAATTTGAGAAATTGACACTAGGCACATGTAGAGAGGGTTGTAGTGTCAATTTGGAGAAATTTGTGTCAATTTTGTGTCAATTAGGGCCCATTATTCTTGTAGTGTTGCCACTAGTTTTTTGATTTATGTAGACAGCCTTATTTAATTATTTTAAACAAGACGATTTAGTAGTGATTACTTACGATACTAATCATTCTATGTTATACCTCACTTTACCATACTTGTTACTCTGTAACACACACATGAAAATGTTGTATGCTATACACTTCTGGCGTTGTTCTCTTGAGCACCTGTATTGCACAATGAAGTCTCTGAGTTAATGTTATATGTAGCATGCACTATTTAACTCATTGTACTAGGTTGTTTCACTCTCTTATTCATGTTTCCGACAGTTACCCACATCTATAAACATGGAAGCAATATAGTATTTACAGATGTCATGCAATGTTAATAAGAGCTTAGTGGATTGTTCTTTTTTTTCCAAGATAAAATTGTATCAACAAGGAGAGGCATACCACATTAAGAGAAACATTGTTGCTCATCAAGGTATAATACAATACCCATGTGGGTGCAAAAAGTGCCATGGATTTTGTGTACAATCTAATCACATTGTGGAATGACATCATAGAAAATATGGCAAAGACCTGCATATGCATCAGCCAGTGCCAGTGAATTACCACTCTAAATGATGACCATTCTTTTGCATGTACATTTGATTTATATATCTACTTGGTAAGATGGAAAGTAAGCGATTCATAGAGAAACTTGAACTTTGCTTCAGTGGATGAAACTGGTAATTGTCTGTATACTGACGTAGGTAGTGGAAAGCATTTTATATAGTAACATTGTAACCCAATGAAAGCCTGAAAATGTTATTTAGCAAAACACAAATACTTCTTATTGTTTTCAAGATATGTTTACTACTGTTTTTCAACATTACAACTTGTGGAGGGTGTACATGGTATTTAACTAAAAAAGTTTGGGAACAACCTAAATACTTAAATACAAAAGCAAGGCAAAAACGGGACTTGGGGTTTGGAAAACCAGCTTATTGAAAGTAGTTTGTAATCCTTCTAAATAAGACAAGCAGCAGTACCTTTGTTGTGAGTGTAGTATATAAATCGTGGGCATGTGTCTTTCATGTTAAAGTGGTCTAAACGTACAAGATGGAGTGATTTCACTAATGGTAATACTATTTATTATTTTCCATCATACATGCAACCTCAAGATACTGATAGTATTGTGATAGCATATGAAAGTACTTATCCTCCTGTTGACATTAAAATAAGCTTAAAACACCAACTAGATGACTCATTTTTGTTCCACAGAGATTTTGTTTGTAGATCCTCAAGGTTGTCTGGAACATGATGAAGAAATCCTGTAGGTAATTTGCAAACAGACACAACGCACACATACAAAGAGAAAAGGTAACCAGAAGATCCCTAATCAATCGATAGGACTCCTAACTATCATTCATTTCCTCACTAACGTTTTAGACTCTAGGAAGGAGTGGCCAATCCTTGTACCTCTTCTAGATCCGGACGCCAAACGCACACCACGTAATAGAAGTTTAGCCTCTATATCAGAGGGTTTTGCAATTTATTTAAGCAAGGCATTGTGAATTCCTACCATTTGACAATTTATAGTGAATGAAGTATCACTAAACAAAACACCAACAATGAATACAAAGACAGCGCGGTGCAATTACTCCCTCACAGCCAGTCTAGAAATAGATCCAACTAACAAGTCACGCAGGGAACACCTACAACCCCAACAATACTACAATGACAAACCCTTTCTGACACAACTCCTAGTGCTAAGATGGTAATCAGATAATTAAAGGATCCCTGCTCCTTTGCTCACAATCACTCTTGACGGTAGTAGAACCTCTCAATTGTCAGCTAGCATGCGTTGGGATTGCTATTTGGATGCACCCAACCTAAGACTGGCTATCCCTCATAAGAGTATCTGGATCGTAAACCCAAACAAAAACTGCCCCTCAGTACACACAATTTTCTAACCACCTCCTTATAGGTTCCAAAAACGGAATTAGATAGGATCCAAGGTCACTTCTTTCTCTTCTTCATCCAACACTCACATTCCCATACACAACACCCCAAGTGATCAATTTGAAGCAATGAGATAAGAAAACTTTGCTTACAATAGGAGGATCAGAGACAACAAATGAACCGAGGCACTAATCTCAACCATACCTCTAACAACTAATCATGGGGAAGCTAAAGAGTCTCCTTCTGAAAAGCTGTGGTCCCAAGAATGACAAGTGTCATGCCTTTTACCAAAAAGTAGTTGTCTCCCTTAGCCACAAAATCCCAAAAAAAGTGGATTTGAGATCCTATAATCCCAAATCTGGATGCTACATGCACTGTACTGGGAAGTAACTATAATTTTACTCCTAGTGCCTGCTTTCTTTATTCTATTTACCCTATTTACTTTAGTTACTACCACTACTGAATGACTAGGTCTTCTTCTTCTGAGCCATAGACATCGCCTTTTGTGCTGGCAGCCTCCGGCTTCCACTCGCGCCCTTACCCTTGACAAGAACCTTACCTTTCTTCTTCCGAGTACTTTGAGCTACAAGCCTGATTGCTTCCAAATCAAAGTCATCAAATGAATCCAAACCCTTCAAATCATCTGAAGACTCTGAAGTCTTTCCATCACTCAATGTTGCCTCAACAAGAGAGTCATCTAGAATATCAATTTTGATCAAAGGCATAGTGCTCTTGTACGGAGAAATCAACTCCCTTGCAAGCTTGGTTGTCATCTTCCTCTTCAATGGACTAGGCATATGTTTCAAAGTCTGCTCCTCTGGTGTCGTGGGATCCTAGCTCTGATATTGGGATCCGGGTGTTGATTTCTCCTCTTTGGCACCCACATCAATTTTGTTGAGTAGACGACCAGATGTCGACGTTGTCACTTCCTCCGCCTCCTTTGGTGTAGTCGGCTTTGACAATTGCACTATAAGAGACTTCCAAGTGGGTGTAGCATCCTTGCCTTGCTCAATTCCTTCACCTACACCTTGGCGGGTTTTAAGACCTGCTAAGATGGTCCTCATCTCCAACAGCATCACCTCCATCGTTTCTCCGTACTCCACCACCATTGAAACTACCTTGGCTCCAATCTGAAACCCTGCCTTCAAGACCTCTGCCTCATAGAGCTTCGCTTTGGTCACCACATTGCTTGGATTCCTAATGAAGTGCATGAGCTTAGTGATCTCTATGTTGGCCTTGCAAGCCGCCTTGTCTCCTTTGCTCTCCTCCTTCAATTTATCCTGCAAATCCTTCACCTGTTGAGCCAACTTGTCCACCTCTAATTGCCTCGAGGTTTTGAGTTTAATTAAACTCTTCACCTCGGCAATCATGTCTTCCGGTGTAGCCCCTCCCAAGAGCTTGTGCAAGGTCTGGTTATGCTCCTAGTGGATGCGTATCACCTACTAGGCCTCTTCCAAGTCCTTCACAATATCGGAGATAAGGTCCGACTTAAACCTTTTCGAGCCTATCGATTCGAGGGGGGGATGCTATTTCATGAGTCAAGAGCCGAGAGCCAGGAGCAGGGAGCTGGAATTTTGATCTAGATAACTAAAAATTCTTATTATTGTGGGTTCAGGTACCTATAGTCGTGGCAAATTTTTATAACCGTGAAGATCTTAAGAAAAAAGATCTATGAAAAATCAAGACCAAGATAGAATGAAACGACATATAAAAATAAACAAGGTTTAGGGCCTAAAACATTAGAGAGTTTGATGAAATTCAAAGATGTGAGCTTGACCAGATGTACAATGGTAATATTAAGACAAACAAAATTAATACAAGGTTATGAACAAAATACTTGCAAAAATTCAAATAACAATGAACATTAAAAAACTTAATAGTCATAATTATAAGAAAAACATGTAGTCATGTCAATAAAAAGAAATTGTTTTCATAAATGAGTAGTAATGAGAATAAGAAAATCAAATCCAAATCAATAAAGTCATAAGTGACAAAACAACAATAGAACATAATGTATAGAGTATAAAATCTAAAAAACTAGAGATGTCTATAATGCAACATCTGGTGTCTCTGCACTACTCTGCAAATTTGTAATAGAATCTGACAGAGAAATAGTATGACCCAAAGATACTCTAAACTCATGATTAGTCTCACAAATAGATGGTATGGGATCATCTCCATCTAACTCAATAGCAGAGACTTGTAAGAATTGCTCTACTCTATCATCTCCACAAAACGGCCGTGATTCTTGATAAATAATATCACTAGCTATATAAGGATCTGCATTCTTCTTAGCATAAGATGGCATATAAATCACAACTGCCATGTCTGAGAGAGTGGTGGTCAAGATAAATTGTTGGCGGAGGCTTTAGGCCTGAGGTGCATAAACAAATAGCTGCATCAAAAATAAAGAAACCTTGAAACCACCAAAAAATTACGTATTGAAGTTTGAAAACTAGAAATAATTAAATACACAAAAAAATAAACTTACCAAATTGGCTACAAACAAAAGGTAAAGGTAGAGAAGAGATAGGCAATGCTACCTCTTTTTCTTCTGCTTTTGAGTCAATAAAGACATCAATATGTTGCTTCTTTGAAGTACTAGCTTTTGCATTAGTGGTCAACGGCAGAGGAACTTTTGTCAATAGCAAGGAGTTGTCCTCCATAGCAACTAAGCTCCTTGCAGCAGCATGACATGCATGGATTGAAGCACCTTCTTGTATTGCATGTAAAAATAAAAAAAAAACATCAAGTTCATAATTAAAATGAAATAAAACAAAAGATAAATATTCAAAACAATGAAAAAATAAAACTTACCAATGCCAGCTATACAATCAACAACTATATTGCCTAGTTGAGTTGTTGACTCAATCGACATTTGAAAAAAAACATGATCCTTCTTGCGAGAGCCTTGCAATGAACAACCATGTAGACGAAATTGGTTCTTGTGCGACAAACAGTTGTGCAACAAGTTATTACTCTCCAAATCAATATCCTCTTCTACAAGAGCTGGAACTTTGATGATCTTAAAATTGGAAACCCACTTCTTTGCCAAGCCACAAACCAATAGAGTAATATCAAAAAGAAAAGTTTGCAAAATGAAAAACAAAATAAATGAACATGATTAAGCAGGTTCAAATAAAATAAAATAATACAAAATGCAATGAAAAAATCAGAAACTTACTATCTCAGAAGAATTAGTGGAACATGTAAGAAGTATCCTATTGGCGCCGTTGAATTTCTTCTTCACAATAAACTCATAAGATGTGAGAAATGTACTCAACAACTTATCAAATTCATCTGATTTAGTATGGAACAAGATAATCAGACCATCATCTTGCAAATGGGTTTGGGCAAAACAAAAAAAAACAATCAAAAAACCTAGGTTGCTAAACATTCCAAGGTGGAATGGCAGATAGAGGGCTTGAGATCTTGGGAACAGGCAGACCCTCAAGTATATTAGCAAAAATGAGGTCCACCACACAGGATTGGCCTCTAATCATGCCCTTGAATTAGGCCGGTCACTAATATGCTGCACAATCAAATGAGATTGTAAAGATGACAAAAATTGCAAAGAAAGTCAAAAAAAATGTAAAGGAGGTCAAATAAGATGCAAAGACTTCATAGTTTCAAGAATAAACATGGAAATCATACCAATTCAATGAAAGTATGCATGTTGTTTCACTCCTTAGGAAAACAACCATGCTTAAGAAAATACTAGTCCATTGTAAGCAATGAACCGTGGAGTAAGTACTCCACTTGTAGCAAAGATGCTGACCCTATGTTTGCCAAAACAAGACGGACACTCTCTTTAAGAGTGGAAGTTATAACCCTTGCGTAAGATGCCAAATGCTTACACATGCTAGCAGAAGGAAATTTGTTAATAGAGACAGGAGGAGAAGCAAGAAGTGCAGTAGCTAATGCCACTGCACTCGCATTCCTAGCCAACTTGAACCCTATGCAGAAGACTTGGTAACCTTCTCTGCAACCTTCTCAGCTGCCTTTTGTGCCTTAGCTTGGACTATGTCTTCTCTCTTAAGATCTAACTCCGCCTCCTTAGCCTCTCTCGCCCTAGCTTTGTCTACAATCTTGGTTTTTTTTGCTTCAATCTTCTTTTGTTCCTTGGCATCCAACTGTGTCAAACTCACCTCCTCTTCTGCATTCTCTCCCCCTTCAACAATAGAAGGTTGTGTCTCCTGTAGGTCTAAACCATGACAAATAGCTTTCATTGGTTTTTCCTCTTCATAACAAATGCTAGGAATGCAATCAAGATACCACCCTCCATGATTCAAGTGTGCAACTGACCACTTGCATTGTAGCGCTAGAGTATAAATACAAATAGCAAACGCCTTCTCCACCAATGTGGTGAAGAAAAAGGGCAAATTGGAGTCTTTCAAAGCCCCTTTAGGAACAAGCTCTAGGACAAAGTACTTAAAAAACAAACATTGAAGTAACATAAATTAGACTTAATAATGTAAACTTGACACAATTCAATAAGCATAGAAGGAAATGAAGAAATTCAAATAACTAACCTAAAAATGGTTCTCTTCATCGCAAGGTCCACACCACCGTGTTTCTCAAAGTCCTTTTTTTTAGAGTAGGCAGATTTGCCTCTAAAAAATGCCATAAAAGCCGAATCTCACAAACGAGTTCTCCAAACTTCAACATACTCGTGAATGGAAAGAGGCTTTGGCTCCACAAGCATATTCTCTACCATCTTGTCCTCTCGAACAACTTTCAAATATGCTTTTGATGAAGCGTCAGCCAATTACAATACAAACACAAAGTCCAATTAATGAAAATGATCATAACATTACCATTCAATCCTCAACAATTAAACATTATATCAACAAAGATAATCAAAAAACAATTCTGTAAGGTGAAAGATAACTTATTGCTGCATAGAAAGCAGCATTGTTAAGCCAACTTTCAAGATCCATCTCTGAAACAAGTTTAGGAAGAAAACAAAAGGAATGTTGTCCTAGCTCACTAGCATTCTACCACTTTAGCCAAGTGGTCTTGTAAAGAGCAGATACATGAGCAATTGCAATAAATTGCAGCTTCTCCAAAGTCATCTGTAGATATAAATTATCATATTTAGTAACCTAGACATTCAAATAACAACAAAATCCATGAAGAAATACAATGAAAAAGAACACCATTCATTATTATAGACAATCAGACAAATCCAAGGCCTTGATATAAATAACAACCACATGTTATACTTAGCAAACTCTTGTTGTGAAAGCAATTAAACCAACAAATCAGCAATGCATATAAAACTAAGATAAAAAAAGAAAGATAATTGGCACACCTCTTGAAGAAACCCATCACCAAGCTCGGAATTTGTAAAAGACAAATACTTCCCTAATGAGTTACGTAGTGCAGTAGTCCTTGTCTTGGCTGCACTTTACATTGCTATGGTAATGCTAATGACTGTCCTCTCTTTCACCGGTGTCTTGGCCATATAATTTTTCTTCCCCTCCTCTCACGCAGTGGACATATCATGCTATAAGATAAAAGTAGTTAAAGTTGACATCAAACAAAATGCAAGCATGAACCAACTCAATGTAAAAGACAAACTATTACCCAAAAGATGACGCTTACAAACACATCCATGTTAAGAGTATACCACGTCTTCTCTCTTGCTTGGTGGCCCACGCACTTCATGTATTGGGCTTCAATCAGTGTGCTCTTAACGACCTCCATAGGTTGCAAACCAATGGTTCTCACACGATGAAGTGTGTGAATCAAACTAGTTTTAACATGGGAGGTTTTTGTCATTTTGAACAAGAAAACAAGTTTGTTATGAAACAAGTAAACAATCAAGAAAAGATTTGGTATAAAAATAACAATAGAGATGCAAAAATAAGGAAAATACTTACTTGTTGATGTCGTGCATGGCATTCACTAATGTTCCCATCTTCCCACAAGTATCAAGGACTATGCAATTGACAGATATGTGCCACTCTCGATCTCAAAGATGAACATGGTTGATGTAAGAGTTCCAAACCTTGTGACAATGATTGCCGTCTCAGATAAAGAACATACGACCTTTGCAAAGCATGAGTTCAACCCATGCACTTAGAAATTTCTCAAAGACATCGTTTTCTTCCTTCCAAAAGGCACTCCACCCCTCAACATTTGAATCATTGTAATTCACAATTTCCTCTTTCTCATTGGTGAGAGAAACATAGGAAACAGCTGAGCCAAAGTTGTAACCATGACCAAAGGTATGCTCTAGTTGATCAATGTCCTGTTGCAAGGTGGGTTGCACAATTGGCATACACACCATCCTACAAAGGGGAATTGAGAATCTAGAGGAGGTCCAAGGCGTGATGGGCATGTCTTTGATCAACTGCATTGTGTTATTCTTTTGCCAAAGGCAAAGTTCTTCCTCCCCAATATTGACATCTTCGATATCATTTGTATATGCTTCAATGTTGGCCATCACAGTTCCAACAATCTCAATCTCATTGTCCTCCTCCACAGATGCAGCAATGGTAGCCATGATGCTCTTCTGGCTCTGTTTGATATCAGTAGGTCAGATTCAACCGTCTTAAGCAGTACAAACAAAACAATTGAAGAACTATACTCCAAGCCAAAACCAACATTTTTTGTTTATTGATTTTTCAAATGGGAGATGATAAAAGCAAAGTATGAGAAGGAAATGAAATATACCATTGTAGTGCCGTGGTTAAAGGTATTGTTGTTCTCAAGTCATTTACCTCAATCAATCTTGGACCCTGCAAGATATTTACATTTGAGGCCAACCAATATGTTAGAACATAAAGACAAAAAGCTAAAGGTGCATGGTTGAAACAACATGTAAGAAAGTAAAAGAAGTCAAATGCAAATTATAGCAACTTCAATTGTTTGGTATTGCTAAATTTGGCACTTTAAAGTACCACTTGAAAGGTACCATGTTGTGTTGCTAACAAACTAGCTATAAGGAACTATTCAAACTACAGTTACTCAGCTGATCAGCTAAATACCCTGCCACAAGCAAACAAGGTTATCGGCACCAAAGAGGAGCTCTAACCTTAATGGAGCATTCAAATTTTTGTCAAATTGTTTTGGATTTATGAATTAACGCTAACTTGGTGAGCTTAAAAGCAAGGTCTCAACAAGTGCACCAAGCAACATGAGCTGCCTTGCAGCTCACATTACACTAGCAACTATGATGAAGGTGCAAAATATCAAAACCTTTGGACGTGATCAAAGCCCCAGTGCTCAATGCCTCATTGTTATAAAAGCTGCTCGTCAACGCCCGAGGCCTTCTTTTGACGCAAAGGGGCATTAAAGAAAAAACTTGAAGATTGTAACTTGAAGACTGACTTGGTAGCTTATTCACACAAATGTCTCAGCAATCCAGCCAACCTCTGGCAAGGGTTCCTTCACAATCGTTGCATTTGCAATTGAAGCCCTACTTGCAAAACTTAAAACTATCGTCAAACCCATATGTCTCCCAATTTTGACCTTGACAATCTCACACAAAAGGATTGCAAACCAAAACACTTAATGCCCATGAAGCTTGGGCGGACCTTGTCAGCACTGCAAGCTTGGTCAAGACAACGCGGGGCATGGCAAAATTTCACCAAAGACGTTGATTGTGGTTGACCTCAACTGCAACATGCCACAATCCACTCACTCTAGCAGTGCCCAATTCCCCTCAAAGCACAACACGATGGATTTTCAAACTTCCAGACAGAGCAAAACGTCAAATTCATGCAATGCCCCGTAGCTTATAGACTAGCTCATTGGCACCAAGAGGCCACTAGAATGCAGCGGGGTATTGATAGAAAACCAAAATAATATGGAGATGGTGCCAATTTTTACCACCATTGCCTTGCTTTTGTAGTTATAGCCACTACGGCGCGCTCACGTTATCAATTCCCTGCCATTCTAATGCATGGAGTGGTTGAATGGGTCTAACTTGACAAATGTCTCAATGCCCCATCCATCCAGAATCACATTGTCGGCACCAATGGCTGCAATTGAACAGACAGGACATTGAGAGAATGGACAAGATGATACAATCAGATAATCTTTGATACCTAGTAGTCGTCATGCTCAGGACTCCTTGCTACCGCTAGAAACTTCCCAAGTTGCTAAATTACAGATACATGCAACAACTATGTAGCTTTTGAGCAATACAAACTCAATGGCCTAACAAAGCTAAAGTACATCGTCGGTGCCTGTGAATAGCAATGGTTGATGTGGGGCATTGACATCAATTTTGCAAGTATAGAAATGTGATGCCTTTGGAAGCAAAACCCAAAGATAACAAACCAAAATATGTCAATGCCTTGCCCTTGTTCAAAATGCTTGTTGGTGCCTCTGGCTCAAAAAATTGCACCGGGGCATTGGGCAGCATTCCAACAAACTGTAAGCACAAAAGCCATAACAGAGAAGTTGGTAATGTGATTCTCATGGGAATCCCAAGGTCCACCAATTCCTAAACTACCGGCAGTGGCCAATGGTCCCAACTACAACTTTTAGAAAGATTTGAAGATAGTAAAAATTGAGCAAAATGAGCCAACAGACGAATCCAACTCTCCAAAATTGATTTTTTTTTAATAGCAAAGAAGTACTCTTGACAAGAGTTAGGAAATGCCACAATGGAAAATACTAACCCAAACCCGTCTTAACCTCAAAAAAATTCATTGCATCCATGGATGCAAATACGGACACTAAAAATAAATTAGCATGGAGAAGATTTGCAACAAATCCGTTCAATAGATCTGCTGGGCTCTACTCTCGGCACCTTGTGAACTCTAAACAAATACTTGCAGATTGAGGTTCAATCATGTCAATGCCTTGGTGCTCACGGAGGAGCTCGTCGGCACCAAGCAGATCCTCAAATGCACCCAGGCATTGGCAAAAACTTCACAACTATTTTTGACCTTATCAACTTACTCTATTTGAATGCACGCGCGGCCGTTTCCAAGTTTGAAAGCTCCTTAATACAGCTAAGATGTCAAAGTGTTTCAATGCCCAAATGAATTTCCAGGCCCTCGTTAGTGCCAGAGGCTTGCAAAATTTGCTCCGGCCAATGGACAAAACCTCAAGAAGAGAAGGGACAATCGAAGAATCTGTCTCACAAGCGCAGTTTTGTCAAGGGAAGGCTTCCGTAGATATGGTGCTCCTCCACTCTGATTGCACCGCTCCACGTGAATCTGCACCAACTCACAAAAACCAATACCATAAGCATGATGGTTGCGCGGCTGCCTAACAACAAATTTGTTGTCACTAAAGCCCTACCATGCCATCCTGTCCCAAACGCTGCATCTTAAGCAACAAGAAAACAATCGAGGAGTCCATCTACTAAAGAGTCCCAAAGCCTCTCAAGCGAGGAGGAAACACACAAGCAGTCTTCGGATCTACTCTAAAGTCCCAAACCCTAGCCTTGTTACATTGAGGGTTTTCTAGGGATGAAGCGGGAGCATATTTTACATAGATTGTCACTAAAGAAAAGCATAACCTCAAATATCTAATGAACAAAAGTGTTGGTGAGTTTGCAGCATTAGTCTAGGAGTTCCTGTACTAGGATAAAAAAATGTATCAACTGTAGCATAAAGGGAGGTTGTTTTGTTCAAATTAGCACAAGTAAAGCCAAATATCTATGGATCAATCCTTAAAGGTCCGGGCTCCTGTAATACATAATGTGTACATTGCTATATAACTAGCATTTGCTACTAACAAAAATTGTTAATTTGAGATCTTGACTACCTCACTAGAACAACATTGCTCTAAATTTAAACTACTTTGTTAATCTCAAATTTAGTATAGATATGGTTGCACTCCAAAAATAAGAAAAATACTTTGTACTGTACTAGTCGCATTGGGCTGCTTGATTGCTAAAGGGTTAAGGTGGATTAAAATTTGCAGCAATCTCTCAACAATTTCCATACATTTGATGTAGGGTCATTGTCCAAACATCAGACAATCATCTCTTGATGAGTATAGCATTTGCAATGATATTCACACGCAATTTAGTTAGAATTAAATTTCTATTTGCTCAATCAGATATCAATTTAAATTGGAGGTCTCTAGGGTCTTGTAGCTACGCGGATAATACAATCATATCAATAGTATACACAAAATATGATAAGGAAACTTACAATGATTTCCACAAGGCTGTCTTATTTGTCCAAGTCAACTGCTTTAAATTGTTCCAATGTAAGTACCTCTGTGTCACTTTTGCTCATGGTACTCAGATACTTGAATTTTGTATGCCCTCTAAAATCAAGTTCTATAGTTCCTAAATCTCCAAGGAAGTCTGAAGAAAAGTCCAAATTCCTCCCTAGCAACTGCAAATCATTACATTGACCCCTCAATGCTTTCCTTTGCAAACGCGCCTGTTTGAGACACTTTGCACTACTAAACCTAAGTCCAGAACGCCTCTTGGTTCTCCTACTAACATTGCCCTCTTCTTATGTTGCATGCCTCACAATTGAATCCATTACAATCAATATCTATCTAGCATTCTAGGCTTCTTGTAGGATGCATGTTATATGCTAGGAGTGCTTCATTTTGTGTTGTGATTTTAAAAAAGCTTTCAATCAATGCACAAGCTTTTGGAGGTTGTATTTATTATATGCTGACAGTAATTATTGTAGTAGCAAAGTGTAGATTAACAAAACATTATCCACCTCCAATCTTTTCAGAGGTCCTCTACTTTGAAGTGCAAACATCATTAGCTTGATTTGATTTGATTGATCTTAGATGCCTATCTTACAATGGTAATCTAGCAAGCTATATTACACTTTGGGAGTAGGCGTGCCGTCTGCTAGATTTATTAGTCAGTAATTGTCAGGCCTTGTCACTGCCATTTTGAAATTCTACTTTCGTAGAAAGAGAATATAGGACTTGCAACATTCTTGTATTCATGTCTTCCTTGGTATCACATGGCTCATTGCTTGTAGCTTTTGGTTTTGTTGTTACACTTTCTTTTGGTGTTTGCATTTTTTTCAGTTGTTTATTTCTATAAGATGGAGCATCTAGTGGTTTGCAAGCGTCATAGGTCCATGGCGCTTGTTTATTGTGATGAATTGGATGTCTTGCTCCTTTTTCCAGTGGTGAATGGTTCCTATGCAATTGTTCTTGCTTCTAGATTGGCTGTGAGTTTCTTGATTACACTTAAGTCATTGCACATTGATGAAGAGATGCAAGACCTCTCGACTAGAGTAGTTTCTTATTTTGTTGGTTATTAACCTAACCAAAAAGTGAGAATTTGGCAGTGGTCACTTCCACCAGGCAGATATAGAGTTAGTGGAATATTGTTTGCAGAGCCAAGGACACCACCTACTAGAGCTGCTGATGCGGATTTTAGTATTCCATCTAGAGATACACATTTGCTTTCTTCTGTCAAAATAGAACCAGGTGAAGAGGTGGTCCAAGTTTTAAGTGACAATTCCAGTGCAAACTCTCCATTATTTGTCTAGTCCCCATCCCGAAATACAGAGAATTCTGTGCCAGAGGGCTCTCAACATTCGCTGGATTTAGGACGCTCTGCTGCATCCTGAGTACTCATTCCTTGCAAAATCTTCAGTGTTTTTGATCTGTTGAAGCAATTTCCATATGCAAAAGGTACGCGCAGCCTGTTCAAGACTTTAGATTATGATACCATTCCCTATAGTATGGTAGAGTATCTTCCAGTGACTTTTGATGGTGATGGTAATTTTGAACTATGTCCACTCTCTAGTTCCCAAATGTAATCACAATCTAAAATGATGAGGGAAGTGGATAAGCATTATGATGGTCATTTCTTGACAAATTCTATGACCAACAACATCAAGAACTTTGTCGGTTTGAAGTTTAGGTCATCCTCTTGTATTGGTCACTTATGATGCACTTATAAGAATTGTGAGTACTCAGAACGTGTCCACCATTCTTCTCCATTTAACAAAACTGAGTGGGAGGGTTCTTCAGCACTTGCTTTTATAATAGGTGAGTTTGTGCCGGTTGGATCTAGTGTTGTTTGCAAGATCTGTAAGACAGTCCCTTCTTGCATTGGTGAGTGTCCATGTAAGATTTATTATATTTTTGGAAACAAGTATATGTCTCGTGCATGTGCTCGTTTTGGCACAGACAGTCATCCTGTGAAGCTTGGAGAAGATCAAGATATGATAGACAGAATGCACTCTTTAGTTGAAGAGCAAGTTCAGAGGACTTCATTGGCTACAACTTCTTCAATCATTATGGAGGCTAGTAAGGATCTTGTGAGCGAGTTGCTGCTTGCGCCAGAGGGAGTTATTCTTGAAGTTTTGGATGTTTGAGATCTACATCCTGTACTACAGAAGTGTCATTCAATGTCATCACCTAATATCAAGAATGACGTCGTTTCACTTTGTCATTTCCGTAGATATGGTGTGATGGATGGCATTACTAGACTCAAGGATTGCAACAAGTAGGCATTTGTACAAGACAACAAGTTCCTTGGACAAGGCATTGACATAGACAAGGTTTTCTTGTTTAAGATATCAGAGGTGGGACTAGCTAGTGGCGTTGACCTTGTGTGTCAAATGCAAAGTGGTGTTGACCTTCAAGACGCTTGGATCATGTTTGACCACGTT
Organism: Ulota crispa; assembly: GCA_963920765.1. Lineage (NCBI taxonomy): Eukaryota > Viridiplantae > Streptophyta > Bryopsida > Orthotrichales > Orthotrichaceae > Ulota > Ulota crispa. The sequence continues at coordinate 5,694,470 of OY987252.1, forward strand.
AAGCGTGTCAAATAGTGGACAACCATGGCCTGCCACGTATACGATTCTATATTGCAAAATTCTAACAATTGCTGTTTGTGACATGCAGTCAAAAGATGCTTTTGCTCAGATGCTATTTTAGAAAAATTTAAACATCTGCAGCAAGCATGGCATGATGGCACCTAATTTTAAAGGCTTCATGGCTAATAGTGCTCAAGCCAACTGGAATGCCATTTGACGTGTATATGGCAGTGGCGATGCTTTGGTTCCCATGGCTGACTAAGAACATACATGTCTTTTCCATTGGGAGCAGTTCCTAGAGAAACATACAAAAGCTGATATCCGGCCAAACTTGCAAAACCAACACCAAATGCTATGCAAGCAATACAAGAACGCCAAGTCAATGGATGAAGCTGATACAAGGTATCTTGCTATTCAAGCATGGTGGCATTCATCTAGAGCAGCAACTTTAGCAAGTATTGGACGCCTTGAGTTGTGGCTTGTCTTTTGGCATTTTTGCTATTGTTAGTGGAGTGGCTTCATGCTATTGGTAAGTCTTATTTAAGAATTTTTGTTTACTTTTACATCTTAATTGTTTTAGTGCATATCATTGTGCAGTTACACTGGGTGTTAATATGTTTGGTGTCTTATTTTTTGTATTATCCTAAATCTTCTATTTCAGGGCTTGAGCAATCTTGAGCGAGCAAGAATGCCTTCTTGCAACCTTGCAAAATCACTACATAACAAGTGGAAACAGCAATCCACCAATCGTGGGAATGATCTATATGTTGCCACTGTGGATGATTTTGTACATGTGTTTATGCAAGTGGTTCAATGTCATCGCTTCTTTCAAGGTGAAGTGGGGGGACATGGTCCAAGGAAGGAAGAGTTGCAACTTCATGCAGCACACCGTCTAGCTATACGCTCTAGTGATCCGGCAAAGCTCACTGCAGCTATGAGTAAGATGCCAGGTGCTGATGATTATTGTACATGTCAACCGCACTTTGAAGGTGAAGAAGTCTTTGGCTCACTTAAGCGCAAAGCAGATGTTCCATTAGGATCAAAGCTGGACTCCCACTATCCAGACAAGGTAAATTTCTCCCGTCCATGAGTTGATATTGGCGGATGTAGTCGTCAGGTGCAAGGTGCAATTCTATCTCCAATTCTTGAGGGCTCACCTTTCTATAACAATCTAGAGGAGAATGTTGGAATTGTCCAAGGATTGACTCCTCTTCTTGAAGTTAACCCTAATCCAGCTCATGTTACTAGTGTACATGAGAGTGATTGCAATGAGACAATGTGGCATACTGCCAGACTCCCTAGGGAGTCAACAAATGCTTGTTTGGCTCACAACCTAGCACCAAGAAAAAATGCACGGCAAAGATTGTACAAGACAATCATAGCACACCTGCACCAACTTACACTAGCGGTATGGAGCAGTACAAGAAGAATAGGGTTGACACTGTGCAATTTTTTTTTTGCAACGACGACATCAATTGTTGTGTGAAGGGCAACAAGCATAATTGGGTGTTGTCAAGGCCTGTTATTTCCAAAGTGTGGCCTATAAAATTGGGGACAAATTAGAGCACAAAAGAGATCCTCCACCTTAAGCATGTTGGCTTTCAACTTCCTCAAAGGCATGATATTTCACCTTGCCGTTTGTTTGGTGAGTCATCTAGTGCTGTCAACCTTAGCCAATACCCAACACCACCTTTCTCGGATGAATATCCTAAGGTTAGAGCTGGTAAACCTACTCAACTGAACTTGAAGGGACCAACTACAAAGCAATCCAACAATTTTGCTTCTAGACGCATGGTTCAAGGACGGGTGAAGAAAGTGACCTTTGTTCCACATCTTGGTTTTGATTATATTGTGTCGTTGGATTCAGAGTCTAACTCCAAGGTTGAGAATTATTTGATATCCATTGGGTCCTTCCTTAAGTGTACATGCCCATATTTTACGAGCATGATTTCTCAAGCCCGTGGAAAGCGTGGACAGTTTGCATATTGTAAGCATCTGTATTTTCTATTCTTGATGATCTGCTCATTAGACCTTGATATTGACACCTTCATCCACGCCCCTACATTTAGCTTTTCAAAGGTTAAGCATGTGTTGCTTTGCCCAGGTCTTCTCTAGATTTGCTTGGCATTACCCCTTTGCTAAGTGAACTAGTGCAATTTGTATGCACTAGTCCCATTTTGTAGCATGTAAAGTACAAGGTCTTTATACGTACTCCAAGTGCAATTTTGTATCTATTTCAACTCTATGAATATATTTTCAAACCATTTTTGATGCAAATCCATATTTGTGCCCCTCTACTTTTGCTTTTGCATGTGTGCATCATTGCTTACAATTGAACACCTTTTTTCTCATTCTCTTTACTATATAATTATTTAATTTTGATTATTTGTTACTTCTTAACTAAGCTAAGCATCCAAGATTGAATGCCTCTTTCCTATATATTTGAATAATCTCCTCTTCCTATTCCATTCTATGAAATTGCATACATGAATTGTCTCATTATACAAAATTTTACAAGAGAGGTAGTGACTCTCTAGAGTAATGATTTATCCATTGCTTGTTAACAAGCAATGAAATCTTAGTCTTTGAATTTTCACTAATATTAACCATATTACATTTCATGTTGCAAATGTTGGTCTTTTGCCTAAATTGCGTTTTGATTTTTTAGGAAATCATGGCTTATTCAAATCAGAAATTCTAAGTATTCACATAATATTGAAATTTAGTTACACAAACTTTTTATCTAATTGAACTTGGGAATAGAATTTTTCATTTCCATCGCATCTTTGTACTTGGTGATAGGATAATCACTATGCATGGTCATAGGAGATGACAATTTTTGTTGACTTGAAATGGTTTTTTCAATCTAATATTTATATAGAAAATTTGTTTGTCCTTTGTTTTAGTATTTCTTTCCCCAAAGTTTGTAAAAAATCCTAAAATCAGCACTCCCCGCTCGCCGCTCGCTACTCTATGCTTGCAAAATAGCGTCGTCCTTGGTTCAAACACCTCTAACGATTCAACGATGTCCTTCCCCTTACTACGGACTTCCGTGGTTACCTCTACATCCGATGACTCCTCATTTGAGTACTTGTCATCTTCTTCCTCTTTTGGTTCCAGCTCTAGAACAATGTTGTTTACCCTCATTACCTCTGCCTTCTTCCATTTGAGGTTCTTTGTGTCTCTCAATAAGTTGTGGTAAGAATAGAGATGGAAGAGAAAAGGGGAAAGCCTAGAAGGCTTGGTGTTTCCTAACGCCTTGACTAACCTGTCCACTAGGTTTTGGATCACTAACCCCCAGTTCACCAGACACTCTCTTGATAGCGCACCAAAGATGGTGTTGGCAAAGGTGAGTGTAAGATAGGTAGGATGCTTGGGAAGCAGGATCGGGATCATGAACTCTAGGACTCTTTTCTCCCTCTAGATTTTACAATCCAAGACGGAGTGACCATTCTTATTATGAGGTATGTTAGAGAATTTCCCGTCAGCAAACTTGTTAGTCCGGGTAGCTAATCTGCTCCCCTTTTAGCTAAACCCGTAAACCTCATTCCAAACCTTGGGTGTCTAATTGTCCGGATTAGCTCTCACAATGTCAAGCCACTCACTAGAGGGTTTCTTTAGCAACTCCCTCACAATCTCCTCATCCCTCAAATTCTAGGGTACTAGGATCAACCCCAAGCATCCCATCTTCTTCAAGTCCTCTTCTAAGTTAGCTCTCTCCATAGGATTCTAGGGTATGCTCGAACAAACCGATCTAAGAGCTTTTGTAACCGGAGCCTTGTCATGTCCAGTCCTTCCCATCATTCCTGACACTCCTAACACAAGAACTAGGAAGAACTACAACCTGGACTACCGCGAAGCCAATTTCACACAAGCTCTCAAGAGGGGAAGGAAGAGAATGAAGCGTGAATAGGATAGAAGGAAGGGAAGAATAAGAAATGGATGGAGGGGGCCGATCCTGCCTAACCCCCTCCCTAATTAACCCCCCCCTCTAGTTACTGCCCGAAACAATGATTACGGCCGTTTAAGAGACCGTTGCACCTAATTATTGAATATTAGGACCGTTGTTAGACTCCGTTTAAAGTTCCGATAAGGCCATTAGTACTCGGCGTACTTCTAAGCCTTTTCCAATACTATTCACATTGCCCCTAATCCTGAATTTTAGGTTAGGATCCTAAATTCCCGGATGATAATCCGGTCAAGCCTGGAACCAGAAGGTTCCTTCTTAGGTGTTTTATCTAATCCAAACTGGGTGTAATATGCTAACTTGATTCATTTATTAAATTTTTTGTTTCCTCTTTAAGAAAACAAAAAGATTTAACAAAAGAGGTTAGTTTATATATATATATATATATATGTATATATTAATGGAATAGCTCTCTTTTCTCAACTTATGGGTTACCACACTGGCTGAAGCAGAGGAGCAATATCTTTGAATCAAGGCATGGTGGTTGTTGTTTTGTGTTGTTTTTGAGGATTGTCTTTGATAGCTTGATGACTAGCTAGCATTTTGGCACTTTTGATGTAAGCAATGGGGAAGATATTAAGAGATGGTAAGTTAAACTATTTCCTGGCTTTGCAAGTCCATATTCCAAATGTAGTTTCATTTGCTAGCTCCGTTCAACTTCCAACCATCATGATGTTATTTCATTACTCTAAATCTGTGATTTTTGAGTTGAAGAGATAGTCCTTAATTTAGTAATACCATAATTAGCAAATATATTGTAAAATTTAAGAGCTCTTTGGGTTCTAAATCCCCATAGAACTTCCTATTTGTGAGGGCTATTTGATAAAAAAAAGCGCTAATAAACATGAAGTTGTATGGGAGGGATTGTGCCAATGAATATGATTATTCAATTTCATTCATCCAATTCTATATGTGCGCCTAACTTTGAACATGCTTAATTGGAACTTTGACTATAGGAACTTGAGTTAGAAGAGCTCGCAAAGATGTCCATGTGTAATTTGGCAGAAATAATTCACAACCAATGGTTGCAAATGTCTGGAAATCAAGAAACTTGTTTATACACTGCAACAACAAATGATTTGATGCGCGCCATACAACAGAGTACAAAAAAAAATTGGGTGTTTCTCAAATGTTATGCTTTAGGCAAAGGTCCAAGTCTAGACGAAATACAATTTCAAGCTACACAACGCACCAAAAACCCAGAAAAATTTGCTAAAGCAGTTGCTAAACTCACAAATGCTAAGCATTTTGTAACTCGCATCCCACACTTAGAAAAGGAAGAGGTATTTGGTTTATTTCTAAATGCAAGCTAAACATGCCTCATGGTTTAGATTCTAACTCTCATAGCCATGATACTACTAATTACTCTACACCAAAAGTGTAGACAAGATCTACAAAGAAACGTAGAGAGGATGTTACGACAACTCCAATCTCAGAAGAAGACATTGGACCTAGTAATAGTCTGCCACATGCTACCAAGGTTTGTGAATCTGATGTGAATCCAAAGCTTTGGCATATTGCTAGGTACGTGAAAGAAGGTAAAACTTGTCATGGTGTTCAAGCTAGAAAAATAAGGAGGTGTGGTGCAAAAGTTAACAAATTGAAGAAGAAAGGAGCTCCGGCACCTATGTATAATGGCCGGATGATTGAGTATGGGAGTCATGCTATGGTAAACTTTTACTTTTGGTTTTGTTTTGATGACTTTCAGAGGTGCGCAAGAGGTTTTAATTGCAATTGGGTTCATGATTGGCCTCCACACACTAGTAGAAAACTCCTTCCAAAACAACAGAAAACCAACAGTTTCTTGTTGATTTGGGCACTTGCCCACACTAATTGACTAACTTAACAGAATTCTGTAAGAACTAAATACGTTCTGTTGATTTGGACACCATTATCTAAATCAACAGAAATTTTGGAATCTTTTGAAGATCTTTTGGGAATTTTTTGTGAATCTTTAAGAATCTTCAATAATCTTTTGGGAATCATTGAGAATTTTTTCAAGATTTTAAAGAATATTTAAGAATCTTGTTCAAGATTTGAGAATCTTTGAGAATCTTTTTGGAATCTTCAAGAATCTTTGGAAATCTTTCAAAATCTTCTCAAGTTTTTTTGGAATCTTTGGGAATGTTTGAGAACAATTGAGAATCTTTGAGAATCTTTGAGAATCTTTGAGAATCTTTGAGAATCTTTGAAAATCTTTAAGAATCTTTGAGAATCTTTGAGAATCTTTCAGAAATCTTCAAGAATCTTTTGGAATCTTTGGAAATCTTTTCAAGTTTTTTTGGAATCTTGAAAATGTTTGAGAACAATTGAGAATCTTTGAAAATCTTTGAGAATCTTTGAGAATCTTTTGGAATCTTTGAGAATCTTTTCAAGTTTTTTTGGATTCTTTGAGAATGTTTGAGAACAATTGAGAATCTTTGAGAATCTTTTAGGAATCTTTAAGAATCTTCTAGGAAGATTTGAGAATTCTTGAGAATTCTTGAGAATCTTTGAAAATAGTTTGGAATATTTGAGAATCTTTAGAAATGTTCTAGGAATTTTGAATTTTTTTGAGAATTTTTGAAAATCTTTATGAATAATCTTGGAATCTTCCTAAAAGCTTTGAGAAGCTTTGAGAATCTTTAAGAATCTTTGGGAATCTTTGGGAATCTTTTGAAAATCTTTTTTGAAATTCAAATTTTTTTGAAAATCTCTGAGAATTTTCAAGAACCTTTTTGGAATCTTTGAGAATCTTTTTAAAATCTTTATGAAATTTGTTAAAGTACTTCAAAATATTTATAGAAATAGAATCTCTTAGATTGAATTAGAGTTTTTTAGGAATCTTTTTGTAATTCATCAAAATACTTTAAAATATTTTTAATAAAAAAACTATCATAATAGTTTAGGTTTGTTTTTGAAATCTTTCTAAAACCTTTTTGGACTTCATTAAATTTTTTTGAAGTTCTAAAAAATAAAAGAAGTTTTCAAAAAAAACAGAATCTTTTAGAAGTTTGAGTGTACATTGACTGGTTTTATTTTCTTTACTTTTCACAATTTGGTAAGATTTAAAATTAGCAGCCTTTAAAGTCAAGTAAAAACATGACCATAATAACAAAAAACTCAATAGTTTTTTGTTGATCTAGATACTTTTAGACACAACTTCACTAATTCAACAAAATTTGATATATAAAGTACAACATTTTGTTGTTTTAAATACCAAAATTTCTTTACAAACAAATATAAAAGATGCTCCTCAATTCTTTGAAGAAATCATATATGTCCCTTAAGGATTAAAAGTACCAAAAATATCTTTGTATTACATGATAACCAAGTGTATAGTTTAATGCAAATTCTTACAAGAAACCAAAGGTGTTTTTTACATTTCCAATAACACAAGGATATATTTAACATTTCAAAATAGAAGAGTTTTTTATTATTTTTCCAAAATAATAGGAGTATAATTGATATTCCTACAAAAAATAAGGAATATTTTTGATGTTTCAAATATTTTTGGCATAAACTTGATATTTTGAAAGTCTTGAAGGGTATTTTTAGTATTTTTCCTTCTATTACTAACTAAATGAATTAAAAAAAAACAATCTTATAAAATATTTTTATAAGCTTTAAAAGATGGGAATTGATATATGTACCACACCCTTCCAATTACTATATCGCACCACGGGGTAAATTTTAAATTTCTACCATTAAAAAGCTGAATTTGAAAATTTTGAATTCAAATTTGGACTTAGAGACCATGGTATTGTCTAGAACCATTAAAAAATGTCGCAGTTCAACAACACCCATGAAAAAGTTTAGTGAGGGAGAAAATTGTTAATTTTACTTTTGTTTGTAAAAAAAGATAAGCTTTTTCATTGGGTGTTGTTGACTTGCAACCTTTTTTATGGTCCTAGACAATATCATGGTCTCTAAGTCCAAATTTGAAGTCAAAATTCTCAAACTCAAATTTTTGATGGTAGAAATCTAAAATTTACTCCAAGGGTGTGGTATAGTAGTTCAAAGGGTGTGGTTCACATATTAATGCCCTTAAAAAATATCTAAAACTATTCAAAAGTCTATAGAATTTGGGTTTTATAATTGCAAGGTTTTAATTCCGTAACTTTCCACGACTTCATGTTATTTGAAGCTATCAAACTATGGAGGCTATTTTAACAAAATAAGGTTCTTTTTACAAAAAAAACTAGCACTAAATAATAATTATTAATGACTCCAACCTTTGCTTGCAACAATCCTTTTGAGATTTGCAAATTCCAATAAAAGTTTATAAACAAAATCAAAAGGATGGAAATAAACAATTTATTTAAAATTTCTAAACACCTTCTCTGATTTTAGCTCATAACTTTTGATAAAAAGATTGAAATTCAAAAAAAGTTGTTGGAGGTGAAAGTAAAATACATTTACCAACTATTCTTAGTTCTAAGTTTTTTGAAAAAAAGTCCTTTAATGGGCGGAAATAGCCTCCAAAGTCTACTGGATTACTAAAGACATGAACAGTTAATGTACAAATAGAATCAAGATACCAATGTGTGCATGTGTATTTGCATATTGTATAGTGGTTTTTGAGAATATGATAAAGTTGTGGAGTGTGAGATTAGAGGTGGGGGGTTCAAACCCCACTGTCGGCAGCTGTCTGGGGTTTTGGACAACTGCCCAGGGGTCGGGGGTCGGGGGTCGGGCAGCTGCCCAGGGTTTGGGACGCGTAGGCGGTCGTTACATCGACGTTCTTGGAATTTTAGGGGTTTCTATTGTGTAAGAGACATTGGCAGCCCGAAAGGGCTTGTCAATTTTTCTTATCAAGGGTAATAGTTCAATGCGGACTTGGAAGTCAATTTGTGTGCAAGGATTTTGAGTGGACTTGGTTGGTACATGTAGGCAGAGTCGGTTCCTGAGATTTTTGAGGTGTCAAAGGGAGTTGGATTTTTTAGTTAATTGAGCACGATGCTTGCACAAGTGGCAAGAGCTGTTGCCCAGAGGCAGTTAGCCATGGCATCTACGACGCAGCTACTATTGCAATCGTTTGTGCAAGTTGCTGAGTAGGTCGCTAACGCATCCTCTTCTGATAAGGTACTGAGCTTTCTTTCTTGTGCCTTTCTAAAGAAATTTTTGGAGACATTGGTTAGTCTTTTGCTATTCGGGGCATTGACTGCCCTAAACCTTTTCAGAAGGTTTAAGGTTTGGCACAAGAGGGTATGAAATGCACATGGTTTTCTTGCGCATTGTTCCTGATTTGCGTACAAACACTAAGATCAAATCAGAGTCAAAGTCATGGGTTTGAGGTTTCTCAAATGCTATTGTAGTCTATATTTTATTTTTCCTCCGATTACTTTGGCTTTTAGTCGCGGCGTTGAGCAATTGATGATTTAGAGGCATTGCACTATGTTTCTTGGGTTGAATGATTGCCAAATCTTGATGGTGTACAGCTGAACATTTTTTTTTTCTTTAACCTCAAGCTGGATTCAACAACAATTGTAGTTCTGAGTAGGTCTTTTTCTGCATTCATCTAAGCCAATTATTGTGGACTCAATGCTGTCACAGTCCAATTTAACTTTCACTATTGATACCGCTTTCTATAAGTTCATATGTTTTTAAACCCTCCGAATCAGTTTTTGTGTGGAATTTAGTCTATAAACATTGAAAAATGCTGGTACTTACAACCTTGTTCTGCACCCAAAATTTTTAGTAACAATTCTTCCTCTCCCTTAAAAATTAAAAACATGTACAAAAGTGAAAGTCATTGAAATTGACTTTCATCATGCGTATTGCTTATCATTGAAAGGTGTCTGCGTAGGATTTCGAAATAGAAAATCAAAGGACAATAAAAGCTTGTCATTTAAGTCTAGATTCTAGTTCAAGAATCCGTGTGGTGGATCTTGTACCTTCAGGTTTTACACATACTGTGCTAAAGCTTCTGGGGTATTATGGCAGGCAGAGCTGCCTTATCCATGGAGCAAATTTGCTTTATTCTAGAATCTCTTCTTAAGTGGATCTGCCTGAGCTATATGCAAGTGAGTTATATATCGTGATCAAAATCCCAATTGTAATGATATTTTATTTTGACATTCGTGGTTTGTGGTTATCGTGTTGTCGAGAGGTTTTCTTTTATTTATCTTGTTTCAACGCCCTGCATGCGTGGATATTATTGGTAGGCTTAGTCGCATGGCATAATTGTTTTAGCTTTTGTGGAGTACAATGCTCTTCTCAAGATGTTCTAAATGTATAATTCTTTGCCCCTAGAAAGATTTTGCACTTGAACAGAATTTTAGAACAACACATGCCATGCTGGTTCTCTATATGTGGCTGTCTCTATGCCGCTTAAGGGCAAAAGGGAGGGATGGTGGAAAAATGGGCCAGTCTTTATACGATGCTTTCAACCATGATTTGGAACGACGTATAATTGCAACAAGAGTAAGCAACTCATCACCCATGCCCTTTTTTCAAGCATATTATTCTACTATTGGTTTGCTTACGACAATTTTGTCTGTGAGAAACCACTTCTGACCGAAGCGGCACTGTTGGTTTACAGCTGAAAGTTTTGCTATCAAAATGGATGAAGGAATTAGAGAAGAATTTTTATGGTGCAGTAGCTGCTTATGATAAGGCAATGAGACCTGAAGCTGCACAGGATGAGCTTGCACAGGCCCCTTGGAGGTGCTCCTTTACACTCAAAAACTTATGTTCGTGTTTGCTTCAAGTAGCACCACTCCAAGTAGTTAGAGATGCAAGTTGGTTTTGTGTTCTTTAAGCTGGAGCTCTTGTGTCAGGATTTAGAGGCACTTGGACACATGTTTTCATGTGCTTTTCTCCTTGATTGGGACTCAATAAATGTGCAGACAGTTGATGGTATTCAATCTCTGCTTGTGGTTCATGGCAGGAACGTATTTGCAGAAGATGATGCCATCATGCCTACCGGACCGAATGCTACTCCTATACATGTAAGTGCTTGCTGTTGATGTTGTCTTTTGTGATCCCTCTTAACATCTGTATGGTTTTGTTGCCTTTTTGAAAATGATCTTGAGTTCAATTACTTCTGTGTTTTATTATCGCAAAGTCACATTTGGACTACACATATTTTCCTGCCCAGGTGATCTCTCCGCGTGGGTACTTCTGCAACTTCCATGCTTGTACTTGAGATATAGTTTGACCCTTTCATAATGTGTGCAGGCTTTGGCAAAACATGTCCGGAAAGAAACCCCACTGCCGCAGCTGCCCGTGGGGTTGGGCAGCTGCCTAGCCTCTAAAAAAGTTTATTTTTTTATAAAATAAAATAAAATTCTAATCTAAAAAAAAATTTAATTTGAAAATAAATAGAATTGAACAACATAAAATATGTGAAAAGTAACAGAAAATCAGCAGAAAATTGACAGAAAACTGTAAATAATCAACAAATAATCAACAGAAAATCAACAGAAAAGTATCCAAATCAACTTGACCAAATCCACAGAAAAAATCAACAGTTTTTGGTTGAAATTTTGTTGATTTTGTGCTGAATTTTCTACTAGTGACAGCAAACTATCTGGCCCTTTACATATCGCACAAACCTAAGTAAATCCAAAATTCTTTCTTTGAAGGAAGCAAGGTTTCAATTGTAGACCATAGTTGATGAGCCCTCTATCAAACATCTCTTTCATGACTCTGTTGGCTCTACTGGTGCATCCAAACAAAACTCACTTCTTTTGGATGGTAGGGGACCATCAAGTAGAGGTGATTCACATCCAACCAAGCAATTTGGGAGGACTATCAGACAAAGTCCAAGTGCTCCAACTATGGATGATCGTAACAAATGGGAGACCGCCCAATACATGAAGGCTAAGATAGAGTCTAGAATTGTCATTCCTTACCCAAGTTATGGTAGGGTATTTACTCTACTTTCAGGTGCTAAACCTAATTAGAAGACTTAAAGGATCACTATTTTTGATTTCCCATCATGTACTTGTGAAGATTTTCTTACCATGAGTTCAGGAGCTACAAGAATAAGAAAGTCTTAGGTGAAGTGAAAGCACCTTTACTACATTTATAGGTACATTTGCAAGGCAAATGTTGAAGATGACAAGTTCATACATGCTCCAATTCTTAGTTTTGATGATGTGAAGTTGCGTCTTAAAAATCACAAGGTTTAGAAATTATATCAACATATTTTCATGTAGAAATATATTGTTCTTACGTTTATATTTCACTAGTATGTTATTCTAGTTGACAAGATCTTATACATGTTATGAGATCTAGCGTTCAGTATCAGCTTATGTAAAAAATGAAAATATTGGAAAACTACATAATAAAATCTCATTTCTTGAAGAAACTGTTGCAAGTTGTAATCTTATGATATTTATTAGGAAACAAGTGATATAATTTTGTCTATTGTATTGTGCTAATTTTGAACCTACTAGTTTCAATGTAGAACATCATTATGTGTAGTTGTTACAAATTTTCTGTTTGCTTAAGAGCAATGTATATTGAATTTCTTTATGTTTTGAGGTTATATTCTTATGATATTTTTCTATCACAAGTGATATGTTTGGTTTTTTTCATATTTTGCTAATGTCATGCATTCAAATTACAATGTAAACGATCAATATTCACATTTGTTATGTTTTATTTTTCTTTGAAAGCAATCTATATTCAACAAATAAATAGAACTTTCATTCATACTCAGACTTGCACAATAGCATCTCTTTTAAAGCCATTTTCTATATAGTTATATATTCATAGGTTCATTTCTGATATTTCACTTGAGTGGATGTCAAGATGAATGATAAAACTATTTGGATGAATTTCATTTTGGGGGACAACTAATTATTGCCCTTTCATTAATGTAAGGGACAAATTTTGTCTAATTTGGATTTTATGTTTTTATATTCATGTCCTATTAACCCTTAAATAAACACAAGAAAAAAAAACCATATTTTGATTAGTAGTTTTAAGTTTATTTCCACATCCTATTAATAGATAAGTTTTTACTTTGAAATCACCAAATATTTCTATTATTGGCAATAATTTGACAAATAAATGCTCTAAACTTATTGCTTGTTGTTCAACGCTTGTTGATCAACGCTCAAAGCTCGCACTCTAGCGTACTTGGTGTCACTTAAGAGGGTTTTTTCTTGTAGTGGATGTCGCACTTTAATACATGAACGCCTAGCCCAAATCCATGGCGTATTGGACCTCTTTGCAAATAATTTGGCACTGCAAGTTCACAATCAACATTTAGAAGAGTTAGCCATTAATATAACATGAGATTTACGGTCCGCAGTTGAACAAAAAAATTGATAAGTTTTTGTCGCACAAATCAAAAGATTATAACAGTCAAAGGCAACAAAATGTTGAATATGGAGGGGCTAAATTTGGGGTATTGAGGAACTCAAAGGTTAAAGATCATCTCCCACCACAAGTGCACCCTAACACAAGAATCAAGTACAACTAGTCTTCCAAAAGCTCCACAAGATAGAACAAGGGCTGAAGCAGCTGCAACCATTCTCACTACAAAACACTCCAACACCCAAAAGTAGCTAAAAAAGTCCTCTAAGTGCACAAGGTCAAAATCTAAGGGCTAGTCTACCTTAAATGCAATCTTTTCTCATCAAAAAGCACCTCCACACTCTAAGTTGTGGGCCCATAACATATTAAAAACATAGAGAGTATAAAAGAGCACAAGCACACACGGTATACTCAAATATACAAGATACAAGTGGAAAAAATGAGAGTGTTCCTAAATCCTCTCATTTATATACCCTTCCAAGCTCTCATCTCTCACCTTACCATATGGGATAACAATGCCCGTGGTTCAATCCTCTGTATGAAGTGCCCTCTACCACAATCTCTCTTTCTAATGCTAAGTACCTACCTAGCTGTAAGCCCTTGGTTCAGCACCAAAGTCTTAAAGTTTTCTTTTTTGGGATTTTGATTATTTTAAAGAGCAATTTTAACCAAAAAAACATTAAAAATGATGTTATGAGAGAAATAGTAAATAGTTAGCTGCATCCAATTTACCCTGGCCTGTTTTCCACCAAATTTCATCAATTTAATCCAAAATATGAGATTTTAGGATTTTCAAAACTAAACCTATATTTGAACCTTAGATCCCTATCTTACCAAGTAGGCAGTGGAAATTGACCTATTGAGCCTTAAGAAGTAGTAAGAAAAGAGAAGTTGAAAACGCAATACCAAATTCTAAAAATAATTCTACCCAATTCCAAGAGTTAGTTAGAAAGAAGGATCAAGGAACCGCAACACCAAATCCAAATCAAACCCCCATAACTCCAATAGGTGAGCTTGTTATTTTTCTTGGCGTGATTATCTGCCGGGAGTTTAACAGCAAAGCCGGCATAGTTTGTTGTGGTTGTGCATCATTAGTTATAGTTTAGTTTATTTTTGTTTCTTGGACCTCCGTGCGAGTATCCACAAAAGGGTGAATGCATGGTTGAGTGGCTCAAAATCGTATCACACTATGAAAAACTGCACACAAACAATTTTCAAATGCTTTATTGGTACCTTGAAAAACATAAAAATAGAAAAAAAATCCATTGCACAGACATAAACTTGAATGTGATTACAATTATGTTGATGAATGTTTTTGAAATCATTTTACGAAAGTGTATGGCACTTTTAAAATTACTTGGGTGTGCCAAATTTGCTGTCAACAAATTTTTCAAGGACTTTTTTAGGACGGTTTAGTTATCTATGACAATTCAAAGGACTATGATTCTAGTAGATGTATAGGTACATTTTGAAGAAATCATAATTTTATTTTCCAAATGTGCATTGAACATTTGCAAAGGACTTTTTAATGGTTTTTTAGGGTGGTTTTTATGATGTCTTTTTCACCCTTTTATTTATTTATTTTTTGGTTTTTTTTTTTCCTACTTGAATCTTTCTTTGAATTCTAAGTGTGCTTCTATTCAAAAGGACTTTTTCATAATCAAAAATCCAATTCAATCTTAGTCCAAGAGCATAGCAACAGTAGGTAACTTCAACAAAGGGTTGAGCGGTTTAGATCGGACCGTCGATTGGATAGATGATCAATAGTCCACAAGAGTTAGGATTTTACGTCTCTAACATCATTATTAAAGAGTTGCAGAGCGTGCCTTGAAACCCTGACACCATGTTTGCAACGAGATCAACATGTTCATGGAAGGATTGAGGATCCGAGGTTCAACGCTCTCGCCATTTCTAATTTGAAAATTGCCGTATTGATTTTGCTAATGTGTGCTTTGAGTTTGGGAATTGTGGGAGCTGTTTCTTTGGTTCATTGTCAGTTCTTTTGTGCAGAAAAGTTGCAAAAAAATTAGGGTTTCAAGGTTGCACATTCCTTGCACTAGATTTGTAGCAAGTGGCAAGTTACACTGTTTTTGTGCAAGCTTTGTAGCGTGCTTGGGGTTTGTTGTTCAAAGCCAATGTATGCTCTCGCTTTGCAGCAACTTCAGTTGGTGTTGATCTAAGATTTGAGTTTAGGGCGCAATACTTGGGGGTTAAAGATCTTAGCGTTAGATCTGTGGAGGACGTGCTAATGCATAGCTACTTTTGTCACTTTTGAATCTATTGGCAATGGGGAGCCAAGAAAACAATAACAGACGTTTACGCATCCAAAAATCCAATAGGCGTGGGAGAGCAATAGAAAAATGTCGCCATTTGAATAGGGAAAGGCAATAGCGGCATTGTGCACAAAGAAATCAGAGCTTGTTTCTGGAGACATTAGGCTATGGTGGAATCATTGATGATGTGCCTTCACGCGAGATTCAAAGGGGTGCTCAATGAATCTTACAATTCATTGATGAAACTTTCCAGATTTCCCCACTTCACAGGCTTGGGGTTGTGTTCTAGAGAGAGTTCTGGCTTGTAGCATGTCTTCAAGTACTTTGTTGTCTTCATTGCTTCCTTTCAGTAGTGAAGGTAGGGCTCAAAGAGAGCTTTTGAGTGGTCTTCAACGTTCTCTTCTAGAGGTGAAGTCTGCAAAAACTTCAATGCAGTAGGCCACCAAGCATGCCATTCTAAATACAGTCATGAGCTCAAGCTATAGCAAGTCTGTACAAGGTCAAGCCCGAGCTCTGCAGATTCATCTTAGAAACATTGCCAAAGCCTTAGAACATAGAAGTGCCATGGATGCAGACTCCATTTTCAAATGGACCCTTTTAGTCCAAATACAAAGATCTGATGTTTTGTCTGAGTGCACCAAGGCAATAGTTGCATTGTGGTAGGCATCAAAAACTCAAAACAATCCAGTGGCCAAAGAAGTGGTTTGTTTGAGAATTGGTGTCTCCTTGTACGATGTGAAGCCCACACAAAATTTAATGGAAACATTAGGTATTTGCAATCAACATTCTTCTTGTTTAGGGTTTACCGTCTTTTTTATTTTGCTTCAAAGTTTTTGAAAGTTGCCATTTGCATTTTCAGCACTATGGATCTCACTTCATTTTTGTTGAATTTTACTTGTGCTCACTATGGTAATTGAACTACTGCGCGTTGATATTGTTCCATTCTTTAAAACAGTGTTGTAGACTTTCGTGAAGTTCTACACTAATTCAACAAAACACAATAATCTTTTGTGGTATTCTTGCATGAATTGATTTTGCTTAGTAGTATACTGTGCTTATGGATGGAACTTTGCGCCTCCTTTAAGTAGTTGCTGAAGTATAAGATGGATTGAAATTTGGATCTAGGAAGCATTTTTGCCTTCTAGACATTCACATGTGGATTATTGGCAGAGAATTGGAAACTCTAGAGTATTGTTCCTATATCTAGGGTACCTTAGTAGAATTGGGGTTGGACTTAAGACCTACTGTGTTTAAGCTAAGATAGTTGGGGATGTTAGTGTAGATCTACATTTTAAGATTTGTTGAATGCAAGGTTCATTGGAATAGTCTCGAGTGTCTGGTTATAGGGTTTGGATGTTTGTTGTGGCAGGTGTTCATTTAAGGTGTTCAGAGGTGTTTGCATACATGACATTTAGACATTTGTCACTGTCGATGTTCACTGCGGGAGTTTAGAGTGTTTGTGGACATTAGAGTTGGACAACTATCACATTGAGAGTGTCAATGTTAATTAAAGGTTCTTTACTGGGTGTTCATTGGGCCTTGGCTACCTTTGAAGTTACTTATGTACATTAGTGTGTGGATATTTGACATCATATGGTGTAAATGTTCTTTGATGCACTTTAGGGTGTTTGTCTTCCATAGGGTTGGACATATGTAACTTTAGTTGTTTATGTAAAGTAGGATTGGACATCCGTGAATGCGGTAATTAATTTAGGCAATCTAGGATACTAGAGAGTCTATGTACAGAATAGAAATGTGTACATGAGTTTAATCTCAACGTTTTGTAATTTATTGCAAATGTAGTTTTACCTCAGGTTTTAGAAAACCTACCCTAAAATCATTGTTGGGAAGAGGTCCTTTGACTTGCTGCGGCCTTTTGGGTGAAATGGATGAAAAAGCGGAACACTTGCTGCTGCATTTACCACGTAGAAATCACGCAATTACTTGAGGGGTTGAACAATATGAAATTAAAATCAAGGCTGCACAAGTCTTCCACCTGTACATGCAATTGTGAGGAGGTTTGTTCTTCACTTGAGGTAAGGGGCAACGGCTACCAAGGTAAGGAGGTAAGGTATAGCGGCATAATTGAGCTATGGGAATCAATTGTATGTCCAAAACATGATTTTGCAAAGTGACATGCAAGAGAATGTTTGTTTGGTTTGTGCAATAGTTGTGGTGTTGATTACTTGCATGTATGCCCTGTTGAGGAAGAAGGAACCTCTGACATTGAAGTGTCTTGGAAAAGATTCAAAATGAAAACTATTGTTACTAAAAGAGGAGAAGAAAAACAAAAACTACATCTGGCTTATAAGTCCACTAAGTCTAATGAGTTGATAAAGTATTTGAAGTCCAAATTATAGTTTTTTGTTCAACATAACTTTGTTGCTAGATGGCAGAACCAGCAATTCAAGAAGAGTTTGGAGAAAATTCCAATTGATGGAATTATCTTTGTGATTGATTTTGCTGAAAACTATAGCTTTGAAATTCAAAATGAGGTGCAATCGATGCACTGGCAAAACTGTCAAGTTCCAATTTTGATCCAAATTTGTTGGACCCAAAACCCTAATTCTGATCCTATTGATCCTAGTACAAATGCATTGATGAAGTATCACTTCTATATTTCTGATGACAATAAACATGACTTTTATTTTGTGCAACATTGTTTGAATTTGCATTGAAAAGATTTGCATGAATCAAGCTTTCATCCGGAGCAACACTGGATCTAGTCTAATGGATGCTCCTCTTAGTTTAAGAGTAAAGTATTGTGGTACTATGTGAGCCGCTATCCTCATCTGACTAGTGGTTGCATTTGTTGGTGGAATTTCTTTGGCTTAGGGCATGGGAAGGGTCCACATGACAGAGCTCAAGCTGTTGTAAAACAATACATCTGTCAAGCTCAGCTGGAACTTGGAAGCCTTGAACTTGCAAATGCTGCCCAAGTTGTGGAGATGTTGCGAGAGAAACTGTCCTCAAGGCCAGAGATATGTTACACAAGGACAAACAGAGTAGTCATCACAAGAGTGTTTTGGCACATTTCAAAGGCGACATTGGCTAAAGAGCAAGATACTCCCTTTACTACCATGCCTATTGCTGGAACTAGATAATTACACTCCATCCGTTCTATGAATGCTATTCCTACAATAGGTTGCTCACAAAGAATTTGGCTTGCTTTTGTTGCTTTTGCTTAGATTGTTGGTGGGATAGTTGTGAAAACTTGGCTTGGACGCTTGGATGGAAAGTAGAGGTACTAATTCCTGACAATGTAGTGCATGTGCAAGCAGCTTTTTCCAAAAACTTTAATGGCAGGTTTTAGGCAAATTACGGCGGTGACAAAGAAGACCTCATGGGTTGCATTGAAATGGGTGAGAACTTTGCAACAAATGCAGAAGAGGGTAACAAGGGAAACGTGGATTTTGAAGTGCTGATATGTACAAAGCTAGCCTTCACAGTACAAAAGTCTTTTACTTGCACTTGGGGTCAATTTTGTTTGGTGGGAGACCTCTACATAGGTGGACTATACTACCAAAGATATGGTCCAGATGTGCGCAACTACGTGCTTCTTTGCAAGTCCAAAGTTGCTCATCTGCATGCCTGTCAAGTTAGGGCAATCTAAATTCCCATGGAGCCTCAAGATCACCTTGTGTCGGGCAATGACATGGTGTATAGATTAGGCTCTCATGTAGCTGCAAGAATTGAAAGTGCTGTTGCTGTAATGGAGTCCTAATTCAATAGTATCAAATAGTGAATTTGCACGGATTTATTTTTAGAATAGCTTCAATTAAATTAGTGCTTTACTTAGTGTTGCTTGACTTACTGGTTTAGTTAGATTGGTGATTTAGTTAGTGTTGCCTGAGTTAGTGGTCTTTGTATATATGTTAGTGCAGGTTAGAGTAGGACGGTCATGTTGCAATGGGCAGTTTCAGAGGTTTGATTCCTCCATGATTGACATTTCACTGAAATTTAAAAAATTATTGGGCTTGCTAGACATAAAGGAATTTCTAATCATGGATTAAGGAAGAGCCTGAATTGCTTTTTACTTTTGCCACAAAGGAACTCCACCACAAGTAAGAATATATATAAATGGTTTTTGGTGCCTCCTCGTTTGAAAGAGGGACCCCCCATCCCCCCAAAAATTATTGAGTAAGAGCATCCTTTTGCCTCTAGGTCCAGAAAAGGGAAACCCCCCCTCCAAATTTGAAATGTTCAAGTGCAATTTCATGCCTCCATGTTCACAAGAGAGACCCCCAAAAAATTTGAAATGTTCAAGTGCTTTTTGTTGCCTCTAGATGTCCACAAGACGATAATCCCCCCCCCCCCAAAAGTCATAAATGTTTAAGTGCTTTTTTTTGCCTCTATGTTAACAAGGAATAATCCCTAGAAAAAGGTAGGAATGTTTAAGTGCTTTACGGGAGTGGCGGTGGGAAGGGATAATACAAAATGAAGGACTTTATGAATGTTATGTTGAACCTTGTTTCCCTTTTGTGGAATTAAGTTTATGGTATTCAAAGATTAGCAATAGTTATTGAAGTTCCTTAAACAAAAATGGGTCAAGATCTTTCCAAATACAAGTATTTTATATTTGAATTCAACTTGAGGCATCCTAGACTAGGCAACATAGAGTGGTAGAAACAAAACTCTATTTGACCTTGTTGTCATGAAGGTTTACACTTTTACTAGAAACAATTATGACTCTCTCCATTTAAAGAATAATTAATGAGAAAGGTGGTAATCATAGTAACAACGCCATTCAATATTTGGAGAGTTCTCCAAATATTGAATGGCGTTGTTACTATGATTACCACCTTTCTCATTAATTATTCTTTAAATGGAGAGAGTCATAATTGTTTCTAGTAAAAGTGTAAACCTTCATGACAACAAGGTCAAATAGAGTTTTGTTTCTACCACTCTATGTTGCCTAGTCTAGGATGCCTCAAGTTGAATTCAAATATAAAATACTTGTATTTGGAAAGATCTTGACCCATTTTTGTTTAAGGAACTTCAATAACTATTGCTAATCTTTGAATACCATAAACTTAATTCCACAAAAGGGAAACAAGGTTCAACATAACATTCATAAAGTCCTTCATTTTGTATTATCCCTTCCCACCGCCACTCCCGTAAAGCACTTAAACATTCCTACCTTTTTCTAGGGATTATTCCTTGTTAACATAGAGGCAAAAAAAAGCACTTAAACATTTATGACTTTTGGGGGGGGGGGGGATTATCGTCTTGTGGACATCTAGAGGCAACAAAAAGCACTTGAACATTTCAAATTTGGAGGGGGGGTTTCCCTTTTCTGGACCTAGAGGCAAAAGGATGCTCTTACTCAATAATTTTTGGGGGGATGGGGGGTCCCTCTTTCAAACGAGGAGGCACCAAAAACCATTTATATATATTCTTACTTGTGGTGGGGTTCCTTTGTGGCAAAAGTAAAAAGCAATTCAGGCTCTTCCTTAATCCATGATTAGAAATTCCTTTATGTCTAGCAAGCCCAATAATTTTTTAAATTTCAGTGAAATGTCAATCATGGAGGAATCAAACCTCTGAAACTGCCCATTGCAACATGACCGTCTTAACATATATAAACAAACCATTGACTCAAGCAATAGTAACTAAAAGTAATTGAAGCGTTGTACTAACTTCAAGCATTACCATCCAAACTCATTAATATAATCCAACACATCAGAATTGTTGAATCCTAAATTAGAGATAGTGAAGGAAAAAAGTAGAATTGATTAGCATTTGCATAGTAGAAAGAAAATGCAATAACACCATCCATTGAAGTAGGTTCAATAAAAACAAAGTCATTACAACAATTGTCATGAATTGCAAGAGTAGATGTTGGCTACTCAAACCTAACTACACTACAAACAAACCCCTAAAAAAATCTAACACCAAAAAAGAAGAAACAAAAAAACAAAACAAAGCTCATCCAAAAAGCCATGAAGCTTTTCATTGAGAGGGCTGTCCCTTCCGGATATTGTGTCTTGTGGTTTTAGCCATTGACACGCGCTCATGCACAAGGGTCTTCAGCTTTTTCAGCTTTCCTAAAGATTTCCCACCGGACTTGCCTTGCTCATGTGCATCACCAACATTGGACTGTTCAATGTGGGTTGGTAAACCCACGTTCAAATTGCCGGTGGAGATGTTGCACATTCCTATTACTCCGCCAGATTCCTCCGCAGGTTCTGATCCCGAGTCTGAACCAGAGCCTGAACCTTCATGAGATCACCTGCAAAGGCTACATCAATAGATCGAGCTTTATCAGTTGGCTCTTCCACCCTAGGTGGCAATCCCTTCTTTAGAGGGAACCGCATGCGCTTGCCCTCAAGATCTGTTTGAGCAACTTTGCCACCCTTCTTCGGCACCTCAGCTTCCTTTTGCTTCTTCCCAGGGCCACTTGGGCTGAAATTTGGCTTCAGTGGCTTCCGCATCCTGCTCCCTTTGCTTTCAATAGAAGGGCTAATTGTACCAAATCGAGTAGGTGCATCTTGAAATGAGAAAGGGACCCATGTTGTATGGTCAAAATCTAGAGAAATAAAGAAAAGAACATGAATTAGGGAACTCTTGTACATACTAGCTTAATGATAATGAGCAAATCAAAATACAAACAAATCTAATCACACTAGCCTCAACAACAATGAGGTTTGTAAGAATGCGTTGAAAAGCGATTTGAAAACTATAGTTACCAATAAATGAATTACAAAATAGTGAATGCCCTCAAAGTTCTATTAGAAGGCTAAAAGATCATTCTAGTAGTTACACACGCTTCACCTTGATCTTCTATAATCAAAGTGGATTAAAAAAGCTATGAATACCAACAATTGGAATCAAGCAACCCTAACCATCCTTGTATTGACAAACCAATAAAATCAAACTAGAATGAAGTACTTGGAAACCAACAGACAAGAAATGAAACGGAAACTTCACACTTTATAATTCAATAATATGTGATGAAATGAGATTTTAGTAGATTCAAGTGCCCACAAGTGTAATCAAAACGCCTAAACAACCCATGAGTTTCAAAAGTTGTATTCAAAAGAGGATTCAATCGATAAACCTCCTTCAAATAGTGAACATTTCCAATCAAAAGCATACTAAAGATGCTTCAAGTACCCAAACACAAAATTTGGACCAGCCTTGCTAGACCTGCAATTCAAAAAACAAGGATTAAACAAGTAGGTTGTACATTCTATTACTAAGAAACTACTAAAATGTGACTCCAGAAGCTAAAATATGAAAAATATAAAAGAGAGAAAACTTAAATACCTGCACATATGTCATGAGAAGTCTTCAGCCTTCTCTAAGTTCATAAACTTTCAAATACAAGGACAATACAATACCTAAACAACCTCTGAGTTAAAAAGAACCAAAACAAAAGCAGATTTCAAAACCTCAAAACACCACTAAGTAGAATTGAAGTATGCTAAACAACCTAGAAGTACAAAAAAACTTATCAAAAGGACATCCAATACCTTTGATTGCTAAACATGACGTCATTTTGGGCATTAACAACCTTCAAATTCACATGTTCATGGTGACCCTAGAATTCAGAAGCTCAAAGTACCTAGAAAGATGAGCAGAAAGGTTGTAAACATACTCTAGGATCAATCGCAATGGTTGAAAGTAAAATTTAGTATCTAAACAACCCACATGCTTAAAACTACTATATAAAAAGCAGATTGCACTATCTTCAATTACCAACATCCTAAACTCTAAGGCTGAAACCTTTGGCTGTACTTACAAAATGGTATAATGAAAGGACCTAATTGGCCTTCCAAGTTACAAAATGACACCAAATTCAACTAACAATCGTATAGTACAAACGTATGCAATCTAAGTTGCCAAAAGCACATGGTAAGGATTTCGAAACTCACCTTCTACATTGGAGACAATGGAAGGAATCTCTTGTCCTCCAGCCTAAAGTGGCTGATAACCAGCCTAAATCCACCAACTAGCATGCATTTCTTTGCCACAATTCTTTAGACAACAACTGGTGGAACTTGAGAATTGTGCATTGGCATACCAAGAGTGGTAACCATGTCTACATGAAGCTATTTTACAATCCCACTCAGGCCAAAAAGATTTTCCACAAAAAGCACAAAGTAGAGAGACAAGGCAGCAATCCTAAATTCCTTCAGCGTTGCTGTAAACAGTACCAATTTGGCATGCGTGTGGAAGTAGAGTTTGCAGGTTGCCGCCTGCCTTTAGCATTTCAAGCTGGCCCTTCAAGGTGTCTCTCTACCAATGCAAAGTCTCCAACTTCTCCATTGCAAACACCTCTACATTGAAGCAAAAGCTGCTTTCTCACTGGCTTTCTTGTGCTCCACCTCACCGGAAGCCAGAACCTCAGCAAAGGTATCAATTACTTTGGATTGAGCATCCAACCTCCTCACCAGCTTACCAGAGGTGGGCAAATTTGCCCACTCAGCATCGGAATTTCCAAGTACGCTGGCCTTAAGGATGCTCACTTCAGTTTCTAACAGCTGATGCTTTCCAGCCGCTGTATGCAAAAGCTCCCGACAATCTGCCAACTGCGTGTCCGCTCGCAAAAGCTCAAGAGTAGTCAACTCTTGTTTTTGCTTTAGCACCTCCAATATTGAGGACATGGCAGCAACTTCATTGTCCAGAGTTGTCAACACATGGGACCACTCCTCAACAAGTCTAGTTGAATCCGGTTGGCTCATCACAATTTGATGAGGCCCGTGGACAACAAGTTTCCCATTGTCCAAGTAACAACCCCCTAGGTGCTCCATGCTACAATTCACGTTCTTGGGGTTCTCCTTGTCGGAGTCCAGGAGTAGGGCTCTTGTGAGCACAGACTGAGACCTCGCTCCACCAAGTTGTTTCCTTGCAACCCTTTCTTCTCTCCTAATCCGGTTGCAAATGCACCACTCTCTAAAAACCGTCCAATTGACAAGGACAAGAGGGATTTTCTTCATGCAAGTGAAGCCCCGTGCCTCTGCCTTGTTAATGGTGCGTACCCCTAGAACCACAATTTTCTGGTAACAAATCATCCAGATCCTCTCCATCTCTCTACAAATGTCCTTATTATCATAATGGGTGTAATGGTAAGCATTCTTACCATTTACCGGCCCAAACCACATCTCAACCTTAGCCTCAACACAGTCTCTCCCTATCTTCAATTTCTCAAGAGACTTTCTCTTGTTTGAGAGGCCATAAAACGACTCAAAATTTTTCCTCAAAACCGTCAATTTGCCGTCAAAGACAAGCATGGGCTCTTTTGTGTAAAGGGGCGGCATCCAAGTGCTAACGGCATTCTCAACTTTCACTCTAATGCCATGCTCTTGAAGCTCAACCTCATCCCCTCTGATCTCACCTTCACTCGCGTTGTTGTTTGACATTGAACCCTAAACATTAACGGCCATGCACACAAATTTCAAACTTGCACAAACTGAAACAACAAAGAGGAGAGATTTGCACGACCTACATGCCAGAGAGCAAACAAAACAGCACGCGCGCATCAAGCGCAGAGCATGCAGTTGCGCCAGTCCTTTGCCTCCAAGCGCGGCCAAAAACCACAGCTAAGCCCAACGCCATCCAGCTGGTAATACTTCCAGGATCAATGGCCACGCATGCCCATTGGCTTGCCACGCAAAGGAGTCACTTTGCCGTCATCCAATCACTCATCTTCCAGTGCATTGACGGCCACATGCATCCCTTGGCCTCCTGGATGAAGCCCCCCTCCTTAATGCCATCCAGCCGCCCATCGCACAAAAGATCAATGGCCAAGTTTGAATCCAGCTCCCCCCGCGTGAAGGAGCCGCCCTGTTGTAAATGAGGGCATTAAAGCCTTGACGTGGCCACTCTACCAACCAGGCAAGTTCTCTCATTAAAGCTGACACACAGCATTTGCTCATAATTTGAATTCCTAAACCCACAAAAGGGACTTCTAAGACTAGGACTTTTGCTAAAATTGAGCCACTTAACCATGCATTCACCCAAAAATTACCAGATCCTTCCGCACAGTGGAAAAATTGGTTTTAGACAATCAACCAATTAAATTTCCAATTTAAATACGGCAAGAATCAGCATTCAGCCGTAAAATCCCGCCATAATCCTAGATACAATTTTTGGAGTTTCTAGAGTTCCCCAATAAATTTTAGAAGATTTTAATCGCGACAAGGACCCCAGCAAGCGATTGCGACTATTTTCTGACTACTTTACGGGCGTTGATCGCATTTTGCAAGGAGACAACACTTAATTTGGACAAGCAAGGAGCATTTTTTGGCTCCTACAGTATTTTTAAGCAAGATAATGAAGTTAGAAGTGTCAAAAGAGGTAAATTTCTTTGGTTGTAATTTTACCTCTTTTTTCTATGTATGGTTGTTTATAAGTTAGCAATGAACTAAATACTACATATAGCAAAGCGGCATATCTAAACCAACTAATATGGCCCTTGTGAAGCCAATGGCACTACTTGTTTGTGATTTGGAGCTGTTCTTTGAAACTTGGCTTTTTACAATCAATTGTTATTATTTTTAGCTATTTCTAACTATTTGGGATAAGATTAGGTAATTTTCTAAAATATCAGGAGGTAAATTTGAGAGGGCCTTTGGGAATGTATGAAAGGGCATTTGTATCTCTCATTCCACCTCTATTTTAGTTGTAAGGAGCCTCTTGTTATTGTATCTAAGTGTTGAGTCCTTTGGAATACAAATTTTAATCTTTTTTTGTGTCAACAATGTTTCTGGAGCCTTATTTCTTTTATGGTTATAGAAATAGGCCTTGAAGGACCTAGGGGTCCCTTCAAGGCATTAGTAGTATATATATTTTTTGTATTCTTTGTCAGCATTGTACTAACTAGTCTAAGGCCAATTAGACTCTGGCATCTTCCTCGTTTCTCATCTTTATTTTGTTTTTTCATACTAACCCGTCTAGAGCCAATTAGGCATTGGCATTTCTTCTTGTTTTTTATGTTTTTTTTGCTTTGGAGTTATACTAATCTTAGGAAAATCTTGGCTATGACTTGGCAATGCATCTAGCTAAGATCTCTTAGAGTTCATTTTGGAGTCTTTCTTTCATATTGCTAAACTAGACCAAAATAGGGCTAAGTAGCTTTGGCCATTTCTAGCATAAGGTTTTCATTCCTTTCCTTACCATATTAGTTAGGACAAGGCTAATTTGCTTTGGCCATTTGAAATTGGTGTTGGTGTGCATTTTTATTTTTTATTTTCTTGCAAGTGGGATTAGTTCCGCCAGCTTTGTTTTATATCCCTTTATACCCTCATTGTTTTGCTAATTCTTTTCTATGGTCTCTTTATGAAAGCATTGCCTAGTCTTTTTGTTTTTTCTTACATTTGGCTGGTCTAGCCCTGATCTGACTACAAAAAGGCTTGAGATCAAAATTGAGCTAGAAAACCCAGATAACAGACCAAGTTGAAAGCTGCAAGGTGAGGGCAAAGGTTTGGACTACAAGCACAAAGGTAGCAAGACTAGCATTTGTGGTACCATAATTGAACCCGGACAAAGCTGGAGTGCAGAAGTGACAGGGATCAAGACTCCGGGTTACAAAGAGGACCAGTTAGCTGAGCTAGAGCACAGCAACAAAATCAGCACTAAAGAGACTCAAAGCTCCAGACCCTAGACTCTTAGAGCTCAAGAAGAAAAACCGGATATTGAACCACGAGTTCACCCTGCTAAGGCTCAAGGCAAATAGGGCTAGGGCTTATGCTCTTGAAAACTCTCTTTTATCCTCACTATCCTTGAGTTGTAAAACATTAGAGCCTCTGAAAATAAAGCAAACTCACGACTTAAAAGAAAACCAAAAAAGAAGCTACAACATTTTGTTTTTGGTTATGTCACACTTTCTAGAGAAAAACTCAAAATCAAAAGGAAGAGGGAGAGTGAGAGATCAAGAGGAGAGAAAGAGCACACATCACACATTCATCAAACTACAAATGAATTGAGTGAAGGGAAGAGGGAGTCTTTGGAAGGGAGGAGAAGGCAATACGGGGCTTACATGAAGGGAATAAGATCTTTGACCTCTTGTTTTTGTCTTTCACTTATGAATACCTCTTTCCTGGCCTACATAACATCATGCTTTATTGACTAGGCTAGCATAGAGATAGATTTGCATCTTTTTGCTATTGGAAAAACAAAGTATGGCATGTTTTATTGGCTATTAGATTTTATTGATTGATTAAAAAACAACAAAAAACTCTCTTAGCAATTGAAGGATTTTGTAAAAAATGATATAAAAGAGGATATGAAGACAAAAGAGGATCTAAGAGAGCTTTAAGATTAGAGTATGGCATGTGAGACTTTTTGGATCATCCGACCAACAATATTGTCAATGGAGGTAGCTCTTCCCCAACAAGGGCTTTGCAGTCCATACAAACAAGTTATGGTAAACCAATCCTTCCATTTTCTCTATTTCTCACTCTAACAAACTAAACTCTATTTGGGAGATATTCCTTGCCATACCTTTTTACTCCTCTAAAATCTAGTTTAGTTTTAAAACAAAATATATAAAAAAAGATTCATTGCTTAGGAGACATTTTAGATTGGAGTAATATAACGCATATTCACCATTTTTTTCCATTTACTTTTTAGGACCTAGTTGTGTCTTGCAATTACTTTCACAAGAAGGGGATGATGGTTTAATTGACTAAAATCTGACAAAAAAATGTTTGTTTGACAAATACTGGTTTTCTATCAATTTGCTCCAAGTCTAGTATTTTACCTGATGACATATAGTACTATTTCTTTGTACTGCAGAGAGGACTTGAGTATACACGTCTGGTGGGCCCAAATATTTTGGTCTCTTTATCTTTAATTGCCATTCCATTGTCCCTTTCACACTATTAAAAGATTTACAACAATACACAAATTCCTTGACTGCAAGAAAGGCGGTGCTTATTTCATAACAAAATCTCCATGTGAAAACATAATTACATAACTTATGAAAAACCTCCCTCTGCTATATATACATACATCCTAGTCCAACGTCTGCCAGAGGTAAACAAAACTTCCTAGACATAAAGGACAGCCAAAAATTGTGGCACAATTTCTAAGTCTCAGAATTACCTCTATTTCATTCCTATGAACTATCCCCATTATCTAAGACATGGCTACTTTCTATGCCGTTCTCCATGGCAGGCACATTCCCATTGGCAAATGTAGTATGTAACTGTTGCCTTGTACACCTTCCAATAGAATTGCTACACCCCTTGCCAAACACCCTATTATCATCTTCCCCTTCACTTGATTCAACATAATCATATTCTTTGGGTACTATGCTTTGAGCCCAACCTCTGCCGCGGCCAAGAGACCTTCCTCTTTCAGTCGCTCTTTTGTGTGGAACAACGTTCTCTGTCTCCACATTTTCTCTACCTCCAACACCTTGTCCACGTCGACTAGTACATCCACATTGGAGTCTTCCAATATTTCTACTCTTGCTTGGCACAAGGACTTATTGCAAAACCATGTTCCTCCATGTTGATGCCACCAGTAGTGCACACTCCCAAACTTCTATTTCTTGTCTAAGCCCAACGTAATTGTCATCATGTCCCATACAAAACAAATTATCTTTGTCCAGGTCTTCAGTACTAGGTAAAATCCTCTTACCCCAAACCTCCTTCCTTAACACAACTTTCTAGCCTAGACAATCCTCAACGTCACTATAGAATACCTATTGCACGTGAATAGGAAAAACAAAGTTGTCAGAACAAACAAAGCTAGGTCTCTTCTTGAAGTTAGCCATAGTGAACACCCCACTTATCCCTTAGGTGAATGCATGGTTGAGTGGCTCAAAATCATGTCACACTATTAAAAATTGCACACATTCAATTTTTAAATGCCTAAAAGGTACATTGGAAATTTTCTAAAAATTAAAAAAATCCAGTGTAGAGACTTAACCCTCATTATAGCTACAATGATGTTGTTCAGTTTCTTTTCTGGCATTTTATGAAGGTGTGAAGGACTTTAGAAAAAACATGAATGTGACAATTTTGTTGTCAGCAAGTTTTTCAAGGACTTTTTAAAGATGGTTTAGTTACTTAAGAGAATACAAAGGACTATGATTCTAGTGGGTATTTGGGTAAGATTTTAAGAAATTATAATCTTGTTTTGTAGATGTGTATTAAATGTTTGCAAAGGACTTTTTAATGCCTTTCTTACATTGGATTTTACAAAGTCCTTTTCTCCTTTGTCTTTTTTTTTCTTGATTTTTTTTCTTCAACTTGAGTGATTTTTTGAGTTCTAGGTGCACCTCTAACAATAAGGACATTTTGAATAACTTTGATTGATATAAGTCTAAGCCCTAAAACACAGCTTGTAGTGTGTAGTTTTAAAATTAGTAGACCCGGAAACATCGGACTATTGACTAAGTTTATAAGTCCATCATCACTAGAAGAAAAACAAGGATAAATGACTCCACAAATCACAACAACTAGGTCACCAAAATTGCCTTGCAACTGCAAAAACAATTGCACAACAAGTGCACAACTAGATTGTAGTTGTGCAAATGTTGTGGAATTGTTGTGCAGTTGCAAGGCAATTCTGGTGACCTAGTCATTTATCCTTGTTTTTCTTCTAGTATACAAACATGAAGAAGTCATTTAGCCACCTTGACACTTGATGCAAGTACAAGCTAACACTTGAATCAAAATCCTCAAACCCACTTAAGGGACTTTGGAACAGGGACTTTTGCCAATATTGAGCCACTCAATCTTGCATTAACCCCCTTTTCACTGTCGTATTCTCTTTGTTGTAGTTTGCTCTCACAAAGTTGCCCACTAATACAACAAGGCAGTGACCTCTGTAATCCAATTCTAAAATCTCCACTAAATGGCCAAGGTATTTGACTTCAGCAATCACAGGGTGCAAATCACGCCTTTTGTTTCTACAGACTTGTGTAAACACATCGGCAACTCCATTGTCCAAGGTTTTCATGCTCGTTTCAGCACTAATTACCTTGTAATGAGTGCCATAAGCAAACATAGACTTGTAAGTAGTGGCTACAGGAAGGGGACCTCTAACTGTGTCTTGAACATCTTCATCGATAGTCACTTATGTTTCTGCAAGTCACTGAACCTCTGCACTAGCCCATTCAGCAAAGTTTGGTAACAGCCATGGTTGTTACATTGGGCCGCCTGTCCGCCTGCCCGCCTATATGCTCGAAGTGTCCGATTGAGGTCATGGTCCGTTTGATGAAGTCAACCCATAGTTGACTTAAAAAAATGGTCCAAAATGATAAAAAAAAAAATTTGTACATGCTAGTGACACTCATTGTTGCCAACATGAAGTCAAAGTGTGGATTGAAAGCCATATCACATAATAAAAATGAAAATTTATAATTTGATTCTTCCATTTTTAGGTCAAAAATCCTAAAAATGCCCTAATCCGCCAGTTCAATTTGATTTGTCCGCCTGTCTGTGCTATCCGACAGCCTCAATTTGCCTGAAGTAACAACCCTGGTAACAATCGTAATGGTTCCAAAAAGACAAATCAAGATCTTCTTCCATGTCCTCAATTCTTGCTTCTGTACTGTTGTCTTTGAAGTGCGCAGTCAAAAGCTGCTTCCCCATACTGTTTATACAAATTGAGAGTACCCCACATGTACTTAGTCATTACACCAACAAATTGATAACAATTACGTTTAACTAAGTATATATCAATCCATCACATGTTATTTGATTGCATATGACATACCAAATAGACAAATTTTCATTTGGATATACTTATTACCTCACGAACTCAACAACTTTAGCTATGTGACATACAAAAATATTCTCTTCTTGGTTTAATAAATCACTCATATGGTAAAAATATTCAATGCAACATATCAAAACTCATAATTGTGTGACTTGGAAAGCCCATTAATTACTCATACTATTCTAAAAAAATTGGAGATCATCAACTTGTCCAACTTCTAGAATTGGATGAATTGTTCTAGTTCTGTTGCCTTGTTGTATCACATAACAATGGAAAAAAGTGGAAATGAAGCAATGCATTCTAGTCACCCAATCTTGAATCTTTATATCAGACAGACCAATTCTATTGTTTCCCAACAGTCCACCTTCCAGTTCAATAGGAACTATATTAATTGGGAAATCAAATCATTTTCTTTCCCTATAACAATATAGAATTGCCTTACATAGTCCCTACATAATTATGTATATCAGTGTGTATGATATCCCATTGTAGTACATCAAAAAGAGGGAGGACTGTAATAACTAACTTACACCACATGCCCAGTCATATAATATGCGTCGCTCGGTACTGTTAGAGTCAGCTTCTATGAAAGTGAAGAACTACATTTCTAGAAACATCTCACATGTATCATTTTACCATTGCTCCAATTAGCACATTTGTTTACAATCACTGATTTCATGCATATTTTACCTCCATTACATGATTGTTAACTTACCTTCTAGTAATCAAAATTTCAATGAGGTATTTTTATCTTTTGAATTTTTAATTTGAACTACCATTCCAAACTTTCAACTGCAGCTCCTTCATGATTGCCAAACAAATTAGCTATTTAGATGTTGTGAATATTTCTTTCTACTATTCAAATATACAAGTTCCCCAAATAGTTAAATTGAAAACACTAGATTGACATTCCTCTTACATAAGCTACCTTGTCATTCATAAAAAAACTATATTAGGTGAATCAAGAAAACCACATGTACCATTTTGTTCCCCATCTCATTTGATATACGCTAAGTTTATGAAAAGTTATAACTAAGAGACAAAAAAAACTGTAGTTATTTGTAGGAAATTACACAGACTTGATTATTATGCAATAAATTGCATGTATTCTTTTTGAACTTGAGGAATTACTTACTCACAATAATAATGAAAATCCCAAAATTTACTCTAATAATTTTTTATCAACTTTTTCCTTTAAAGTACACTAGAGTTTACATCTACTTGTTTTATAAATATGCTAATGTAGTCACCATCCTTGACTAGATTGACTGTCATATTCCTTTTTTTCCTAATTTCATAGCATTGTTACTGTTATCCAATACTTATAAGTTATTACACTTCCATATATAACGTCTAATACATATTCCTTAGTTTACAAAACCATTAAAGCAGATAATCATTCTAATGTTTGCTTATTTGTAAGTCCCCATATTCAATTATTGTTTTTGTTACCACTTCATTATTTCAGTAATTTCCTACATTAGTATATTTTTTTTTCACTAACATTTCCCTAAATTTCTTAAATGAATTTTATATTCTACAATATGTGCTAGATCACATATTTCACATTCTCATACATAAATTTGGTAATCCCAATCAAAGAAACTGATTTCAAGAAGATATAGCATGGAGTACTTACCTCTAGAAAGTCTCCATGTGAACAATGTTATCCAACACAAAGCCATGAATGAGTTTTTGGAAATCTCCATCCATAACTCGGTCAAATTTATTTCCTTCTATAATTTCATCCACCATGGTTGGTTCTTTGTTCTCATCCCAAGCCCTTCTCCTAGTTGGAGTGTATTGCAATAGATACTCAGTCATGAAACCAGCAGACTCATCCCTTGTGTACCCACATGCCATGCTCCCCTCTGGCTTTGCCTTGTTCTTTACATACTCTTTTAAAACCTTCATGAATGTCTCAAAGGGGTACATCCATTTGGTATATATAGGGCATCAAATAAACAATTCCTATACTAGGTGTATAGGTAGATGCATCATTATAACAAAAATAGAAGGTGGGAATACCTTCTTTAAAATAAGGTTTCAGCCACCTCGTCCATCATCTAGTCCTTCATGTTCATATCAAACACTTTAGTACATAACTTCCAGAACAGCTTGCTCACCCTCATAATTGCCCCCACTACAGCTAGATCATCAACAGTCCTAAGACATAGAGGTAGAACTTGTCCCATCAAAATGTGGTAGTCATGTGTTTTTAGGCCTATCAGTTTACCTTCCTAGATTCTCTGGCTCAATGGTGTGACATAATTGGAGGGGAACTTCAACTTCCGCAACATAGTCATGAGTTGTAACTGTTGTTCTTTTGTTAAGACGTCTGCAGCGTCTGGCATGAAATATGTCCATCCACATTTGGTTGAAGCTGAAGACGTGGACAAATATGATGCACCCTCATGTCCTCTCTTGATTTGACACTCTTTGTCTCTCCAAACAATGTCTTCAATACATTCTCACAAATGTTTTTTTCATAGCGCATTATGTCGAGTGTATGATGCACTAGTAGATGCTGCACATATGCAAAGCTAAAGTGTTGGTATGAAAGAAATTATTAAATAAGGATGATTAGTTTGATGACAATGAGTGACTCTATATAATCACTTTAACCAAGCATAATAATATCCATAAAATTCAAAGTGAAAGTACCTGAACCTTACAAACATTTACTAATTCTCAAACATGAGGCATAAAAGATTGTAATGAACAATGTTAGTCTTTATATTTCTGTATCATCCAATACAGTAGTTTCTCTGTAATTAAAGATACTTGAATACCGTAATGATGATTGTTCAAGCTAGTGAAGTCGTGCATCAATTGTTTGATTTCAATAATTTCTTATTAACAATAAAACTTTTCATTCCTCCATTCCTATGATAAGCATGTGCATACCCCTGTACATGAGTATTAATAAATCAAATACTCCTCAGTTCTTTCTATTACAATGACTTACAAAGCATGAACACTCATGAACAAGCTTATGCATTAATTAGTGTACATATACAAGTGTCAGTATAAATTACATGTAACAGGGCATTACAATGAAAAACTATATTTATATCACAACAATTGTAACTTGACAGCATTATTTACAAACTCAGTAACAACTCCTAAGTATTGTAAGAAAATTTCACCCTCCACGTTGCAAACTATATTTCAATAACCCCCTGCATTTGATAATTAAAGGGCTTACTAATCTCTAGAATATACTTGAATAATAAAAAGACAACATTCATTATTTATTACCATATTATCCACATATTACTTCATGTTTGCTAATGTGTAATGAACCTTGTTAGATTTCAATATTTGCATATTACACCACTTGTCTTCTTGACAGTTCATCTATGACATAACTTCACAAATTTATTGCCGTTAGTTGATCATCCACATTTCATAGAGAATAGACCCACTACAGTATTTCACTGCGACATCAAACAAACAATTCCTAATACAACAATCACTTCTCTCCATTACACACAAGACACCTTATACTTTATTTTATTATTTCTCTACATACATAACCATGCATACCTAGTGAATGAAGTGACATGATGAGTCAATGCTGCCTGGCAATTGGCTTAATTGATAACACCAATGTCTTAAGTTAAGGGAAGTCATATGTGCACATTGGGAGGTTGATATTTGCACTCCCTCCCCAGGAAGTAAATTATATGATTCTTCCATCTAAAAGTTGAAGTTCAAATTTTTTTATTCAGATTTGGAATTAGAAACCAAGATGTAATCTAGAACCATATAAATTGTTGCAAATGAATAACACCTAATGAAAAAGCTTATATTTGTTTAGAAACAAAAGTAAATACAACACTTTCCCCCTAGCTAAGGTTTTTCATTCAATTTTGTTCAATTGCAACCCCTTTTTGTGGTTCTGCAATAAATCATGGGTCTCCAAGTCAAAGTATGAATTCAAAATTCTTAACTTCTGCATCTTGATGGTATAAACATATAATTTACCTCCAAAGGGGGTGTGCAAATATCAACCACCCAGTGTGCACATATCAATTCCCTTTATTAAATGCTATGAACTCCCACAACAATATTAATATGAATACTTTTTACATGGATGAGTTATCTTCATTACTCATTGCACATGATCATGTAATGTGTGTAACATATATGTTTCACCTGTGCATGATGGAGTATACCATCAAATGATAGTAATATTATAATTTCATATGAAACTAATTAATGCTTGAATCAACATATTGTGTAATCCTTTTATACATACAAAATACCGTTTTCTATATAATTGTAAACAACCAAATTTGTTAACAAGTATTAATCCACAATCAATATATTCAGCATTTCAAATTTTTGATTTAGTTACAAAACAACGGTGACAAATGGAATTCAATTTTTGTATTAATTTCATATGGACAACTACTTAACAATTCCCGACTTGTAACATTCAATAACTCATGATTTGAATCTCAAAGGAAATGCCTTCATTATTACTTAGGTGATATTTTATTACACATACTAACCATAACATATTCATGTTAGACTATAATCAATTTATTTCATGACATTGACATATTTTACCAATGAAGTCTGTAAAATGCAGATTCAGTTTATTCCAACTAGAACAAAATCCTATTTCCAATAAACATATGCTAGGTTACTTTGATACTGAGTTATACATACTTCCACAAATTTATTCAATTAAATAGCCAGATTTGTCTTTGAGCTATACTAGACAGTAGATTATTTAGTTAATACCTGACACGGAACACATACACTATATCTTTAACTCAATTAAACAATTGCCTGGACCATATACCTTTCATCAAATATAAATATACTACTTTGATGTGAAATGTGTACAATTCAACTGAGATTGCTCAACTTTGTTGCGCTACACACAATTACCTTCAAATGTTATCATGCAATTCATATGTGAAATCCACCGAATTACTATAGTTCTTCTTTACTATACATATCACTTCAACATTCAAGCTTGAACACATTATAACCTTCAACCACTAAATGCTGATCTCCACATACAACATAAACAAAATTGACATATGGAATTCAAATTGTGCATTTGTAGCACTTACCGACTAGTAGGGTAGTTCATAGAAGATGCTGACCCTTTTTACACCCAATGTTTTAATTGGGTCGTTGTCTACATTTGGACGCCCCCTGTACTCCAAATATTTTTGTCTGCAATCCTCATATTCAGCAATGCTTGTCCCCGTTTGACAAATCGCGTAATCACAAAATTCACATTTGCCATTAAATACCCCAGGTGCATTTCTCCAAACGTGATCCTCTAGTAACCACCTTCAATGTCCAAAATAAATCATCTTTTCTGCTTCAGTTGAGTGCTCAGCCACTGTCTTTGGACTGCACACAAGACAACCAACATACCCTTTGCTAGCCTGCCTTGATACTAACGTATATGCATGGAACTCATTCACAATCCACATCAAGATGCCTCAAAGCTTGAAATTCTAATTGGGCCCATCTAGTTTGGACTTGTCAATTGCAAAAATCCGCCTCCATAACTTCTTCAACTCATTCTCCAATGGCTAGAAGAAAACATCAATATTCTCCTCTAATGGAGACAAAGGTTTAGGAATTAACATGGTCAAGGACATGAAAAACTTCTTTGTAACTAAATAGGGAGGAAGATTGTAAAGTACTGTGAGTATTGGCCAAACATGATGTTTGTTTGATTGTAGTTTGTGTAGATTTACACCGTCAAGAGATATATCCATCCTCACATTCCTTTCCTCTCTAGAAAAAGCTGGGTAAATATGATCAATGGAACTCCATTGAGTATCCACAACTAACCTCATTCTCTCATCTTGAGAATGATTGTTCTAATGCCATGTTAGATGCCTAGCAATTTCAGGGCATCTATACAACCTTCTCAATCTTTTGATGATAAAAAAATATCTTAGGACTCTAACTGGAACTGTAGTAGAGCCTTGGATGTATTGAGACTTCTAGCAAAAAGGACAATCTTTTAAATTCCTTTTTTCTTTCCAATATAACGTCTTACCACATTCACAACAGTGAATGGTTTCATGTGCTAGCCCCAACTTTATTACTAGGCTTTTAAATTGACATGAATTTTTAGGACAATTATTTACTGCTGGTAAGACCTTGTATTTTAGAAATTTGAGGATTTCGTCCAAGCACTGGTGACTCACTAAAAACAGGATACACATTGACATTGGAATTATGCTGAACTGTAAAGAGCTGGTTGTTACCTGCAAAAATAATGGCTCCACTGCGATTTGAAGGAGTGACTGTAGCAGGTCACTACTGTCTTCATCTTCATCTGTAGCTAACAAGTCCTTGAAATCTACAGCAGGTCCCTTGTCTTCTAAGGCTTCTTCATGGATTTAATATGCTCTTCCAAAGAAGTTCTCCGCCATCTCTTCTAGATTGACGTTCATGTTCTCTTTGTCACTGCTTGATGACTCAATGTTGTCTATGTTAATAGACATGAAATGCTCAGCCAAACCTAGATGCTCTCTTGGCAGGACTTCATTGTCATCATCCGCATACATGTCACTTCTCTGCATAGACATGGTAGATTAAACACATCAAAAAAATGAACAATATATAAGGATACTACATATGATCAAAAATACATGCGGCCAAAATATGTTGGTAAAAACCTTTAATTGCCCTTAGTCATATACATGTACAACTGCAAAAATTAGCAATCCAATCACAATAAAACCGGAATTCCAGGTCATGAGACTTGTACACAAATATTGTGAATATAGAAATCGTCGCTTTAAGATATGGCAGCGATGCTAAGGTGTGAGCGGGGAGCAATGAGCGTTGAGCGTTGAGCAGTGAGCAGTTGGATTTGAGCAGTGAAAATTCACATTTTACTAAAAAAAATATTTTTTTAAATAAGAAATAGTGAGGTTAAGCCAAAAAATAGTATTGAAAAAAATAATAAAATTGACAAATTACTAATTAAACTTAGAAGAAAAGAGCTTTTATAAATTCATTTAATGTCCAAATAATATTTACAAAGGCAAAAATCGTAAAGATTATATTTTATGCATAAGAAGAGAACTTTAATTGGATGAAAAATGAATTTTAGTCATCCATGATCAAAAAACATTCATCCAATCATTCATCCAAGTATCATCCAACAAATGAAATTTTGACATGGATTTTGGGTACATAATGTTTTTCTTTATTTCTATTTCTTTTTTTTTGCTAAAAAGTTGTTTTTTGTTTTTTTTATGGATATTTTTTGTGTGTTTTAGGACCCTCCTTGGAATTTGGAGGCCCACTTTTGGTTGTTTTAGACTTTGTAAAAGCCTCCTTAGAATCTGTGGAACACTTCTAAAAATAGATTTTATTTTATTCTTTTGGATTTTGTTTTTGTGCTTTAGGACCCTCATTGGAACCTGAAGGCCTATGTGTGCACGTTATGAATTTTGTAAAGGAGTCATAGAATTTGTTAAAATTGCACAATTCATAAAAGGTCAACAAAATCTAGAATATTTAATAAGAACTTAGTCGTTATTGCTAGAAATTAGCTACAATGACCATTTTAGAAAGAAATTTGTCAAATTTATCTAATCCTTGCCTTATAAATGCAATCACTATAATGAATTGTGCAATTTTAACAAATTCTATGACTCCTTTACAAAATTCATAATGTGTAAAAATAGGCCTTCAGGTTCCAAAGAGGGTCCTAATTTACAAAAAAAAAATCCAAAAATTAAAAAAAATATTAAATTTTTTTTTTTAGAAGTGCTTCTTGGATTTTGAGGAGGCTTTTACAAAGTCTAAAACAACCAAAAGTGGGCCTCTAGATTCCTAGGAGGGTCCTAATACACAAAAAAAATGGGTTTTTTTAGAACATCTCAGGAATCTGGGCATCTATCCAAACTTTTATTAGTTCTAGAAAAAAAAATTTACAAGAACTAAGATAAGTATCTTGAAAAAGATCTTATCAAGAAAGAGTATAATTATTTCTAAATACATCCAAATCAACAGTCAAAAATTGGTTGATTTGGCATGCATTTAAATAACAAGGAATGAAGCAATTTCATTATACTTCAAATAGCATATACAATAATCTTAACAATCCTTAAAAAACTAATTTCAAAAAATAAAATTTGTGCATGGAGTCCAATCAGGACAAGGAGAATAGAAGCAACAAGAAGAACATAGTAGCATTAAGGAGAAGAATATGTTCAAGTATTTGAAGCCTAAACTTATAATGTTACAAAAATCACACATGTAGCTCTAAAACAAAGTTTAGAGAGTAAAGAGTACTCATGATGGATGGAGTAAAAAATCTTGAGTAAGGCATATTCACCAAGAGGTTATGGACCTCACCTGTGCCCATCCCAAAAACACCAACAATCCAATGTTATGTTAGTGAGATTGCACCAGGTATCCACAGTCCATAACGCGTGTTATTGCCTTCACAAGGAAAACATGCAAACAAATCAATCCATACACCCATCACCCTTAAAAAACAAGAAAGTTATCCTAAATAAAAAGAACCTATGTAGTGTTTTGTTGAAAAGCAACCATGATGTTTAGCTTAGGCCTCCAAGCCTGCGCTTAGTCAAGCAGCACAAGCTTGCAGTATGAGCAAGATTGCGTGAAACTCTTCATCTCCCAACTATCCTCTGTGTCCTCTCAAGCATGTGGAAAATATAAACCAAGTCAATGACCCTGACCACAAATGTGAGCTCTCAAAAATAGTAATCACAAGAATTACAGCATTGAATCACAAAAAATTCCGTATGATCCAGCCATCATGGGCAGCTTGAACAGAGAAAGCTGAACTAATCCCATATGCTAGCTAGTGAGCTAATCCTCTCTGCCGTACGTGCAGGAAGCACAAGCAAGCAAGGGAGTCAAAGGGAGAACCTGAAGCTGGAGGTATGCTCTGAAAGACAAGCCAGCAATAAGCATTGGGTGTTCCAAACATCCCAAAGCCAAAAGGCAAGAAAAGAAAAGAAAAGACACATAGTTTGATCCATAAAAAGAGTTGTACCAATAGTAAGTTGGAAATCCTGAGGCAAGAAAGAGCAAAAAAAGCTTAGTTAACTATGGAAGATAAGCAAAGTGTGAGTGGAGAAAGAAAAAATCTCCAACTACAACTAAGAGTGGGTTTTGGCAGAACAAATTGAGAGTGGAGAGTAAGTAATCTGCAGTTCTAAGATAAGAAAGGAAAATCTTGATTAGCACATTTTACCACTCAAAAAAAGGTAAGTTTGAAAGACACCGCATGTTAGTAAGTTGCAGTGCGGGGTTAATTTTGCTTTGTTCACCTAATTGTTGATTAGGTGCTTATTAATATATGGATCAGTTTTATAGCTGATCCATTTTTACAACACTTACTAGAATAGCAAAGTGCTATTTAGTTATAATAAAATAACCCATCCTTCACAAGTTGTATATGAAAGCTAGGTTAAAAGCAATTGTTCATCAAACAGTACTATGCAAGTATTGTAATATGGTTTTTTTGACAAACTCATATTGAATGCAAGAAGTAGAACATCCAATTTAGCCTAAAAGCTAAATTTGTCATTTACTTTTGAAAGAGTATATGTTCCGCTCTGCTCAAAGACCATGATATCCCACAATCCATAAAGGCATATAAGGCTATATCATGCCATTAAAAGTTTCTCAAATTTATTTGCTCTAAATATTAGGGTTATAAGAACCATTATATAAAAGAGTTGCAAGTCAGGTTTTATAAGGCTTTATGGAAAAGGTGACAAGGCACTATATCCATTAATCATGGTGCAAAGATTGCTAGTAAAGACTAGGCCTTAGAACTAACTACAATTGAGTTCTAAAGGTTAGGTTTCCATGTGACTCTTAACATGTGATATGTAATTAAATAGAAATCTTGAATAAAATTCTTGAAGAAGAAAAAAAAAAAAAAAAATCTATTCTTAGAAGTGCTCCTTGGATTCCAAGGAGGCTTTTACAAAGTCTAAAACAACCAAAAATGGGCCTCCAGATTCCGAGGAGGGTCTTAGTACACAAAAAAAAAATCCAAAAGAAAAGCAAAAAAAAATCTATTTTCAAAAGTGCTCCTTGGATTTTGAAGAGGCTTTTACAAAGTTGAAAACCACCAAAAGTTGGCCTCTAGGTTCCGAGGAGGGTCTTAGCACACAAAAAGAATCCAAAAAATTAAAAAAATATATTTAAAATCTATTTTTAGAAGTGCTCCTTGGATTTTGAGGAGGCTTTTACAAAATCTAAACCACCATAAGTGGGCCTCTAAGGTTCTGAGAAGGGTCCTACAAACACACAAACAAAATGGGTTGCCTTGATTTTTATTTGTGATATATCTTTTTAAACAGGTTTGCATCATATTTGTTGTCCTCTTTTCATTTACATTCATCCATTTCAATTTTCATTCATCCAATGTATTTTTTCATTTGTTTGTTTTAGTGGATGAATTTCAGTCATCACCCTTTTTTTTAATTCATATACTGATCACTTTTGTTACTTACAATCATGTGCAACTCCCTAAAATATGATTTCCAATTTTCAAAGTTTCATGAAAACTCTACCCACTACTCAACGCTCACTACTCAATGCTCATTGCTCACTGCTCCCTGCTCATAGTTTGGCAACTCTGCTAATCCAGGTATATTTCTTTCAAGGTCACTGCATATGAACTTTGGACAATCCACATTTGGTAAAATGTGGCATATAAACCTTGTTAATAAAACCACAAAATGTCAATGATTTAATGTTTAGTGCTTGAGATTATTTTCTACTAAAAACTACAGCAAAAATGATGGTTTATTTATTGAATAGTAAAACCTTTATTCACAACTACTAATCAAAGTTTAGATCTTGTCTTTTTACCACTACAACCCAAGTAGAATTGAAATTTTAACCCTTAAAGTACCGTTGGCCTTTTTGGGGGGCAAATGGGATTATGGTCATGTACTTCCAACTAAATTACTTTGTGTGATTTTTTGAAACTTTTAAGTATGATGGGAAATTCAAAGCTTTACATAAGCATCTTACTTTTTCTTCATTTTGACATTTGACAAAGAAGTCAAAAATGAATTTACGGAAAAAAGGTAAGATTTTGCAGCCCAAGAACTTCTTTAAAATTTGCATGTTTAAAAATAAATATAAGAAATAGGTTCTATAGACTTATATACAGATGGAGGGCTTTGAATCATTCTATTTTTATTAACGAGATAAAAGTTATGAGAAGTTTTTGTTTGTGGGTATGTGTGGTTTTGAGAGAAACCATATCTACTTGCAAAGTAAAATTTATCATGAATTTCATCTCATTTATCAAAATTGAATGATTCAAAGCCCCCCATCTATATATAACTCTAAAGAACCTATTTCATAATTTTATTTAAATAAAATGTAATTTTTAAAGAACTTTTTGGGCTGCCCAATCTTACCTGTTTCCATAAATTCATTTTTAACTTCTTCAATAAATTAGAATGAAGAAAAATTAGATGTTCACGTAAATTTTTGAAATCCCCATTGTCCATAAAAGTTTCAAAAAATCACACAAAGTAGTTTCACCATGGTACATGCCTAACATTCCATTTCTCACCCAAAGGGACAATGGTCCTTTAGGGATTAAACACTTAATCTTTTAAGGACCATTGTCTCTTTGAGAGACAAGTTGGACTTTGGGCATATACCTATGGCTAAACTACTTTCTGTGATTTTTTGTAACTTTTATTGAAGGTGGGGAGTTCAAAGATCTACGTGGGCATCTAGTTTTTTCTTCATTCCAACATTTGATGAAGAAGTTATGCATGAATTTATGAAAATTTGGGGAGGACTGCTTGTCTGGGCATCCCAAAAACTTCTTCAAAAATTACATTTTTTTAAAATGAAAATTTGAAATTGGTTCTTTAGATTTTTTTATACATGAAAAGCTTTGAATCATTCAATTTCAATCAATGAGATGATGTTATAAGGAGTTTTTGTTTGCTGGCAACTATGGATTTTCTACTCTCAATTAAACTTTGAAGTCCTTTATTTTACTCAATTTTCAATATTATGGAAAAAAAATCAAACTAAAGGAAATCAATTGTTTATCAGAACATTACAACCATTAGGATTTGCATTTTTCATTTCAAAAATTAAACTCTTAACAATTTAGTGTATTGACTCATTCTCTACTTTTTTTTACTTACTAGTTTTTCCCATGTGTTGTATAGTTTCAAATGATTTGAAAATTCTCCCACACATACTTAACTTGATCTTCTACGTGGAGAAACTAAAGTGTAACTTTGGGTAGAGCAATTTTTTTGTTATATGAGTCGTCAAAAGCTTCTAAAATTTTTGGGCAACATGGAATTTTTTTTTTTCACTTTAGATGTAAATATCTCACTTGTCTCCATCTAGAATGAGCTGATTTTTCTCCCACAACTACCTCTTCTAGTTTGGAGCAAGATCCTACGGTTGGATTTCCCAAAAACAAAACATAAAATCCCTTTTTACTAACTCTTCTAAAAGTGGCACATTTTAGTGATTTTCACAAAAATAAGGGTTTGGTCCTTTAGGGGTCAAGTGATAAAACCATATTCTACCTGTGCAATTTTATTATTTTTGATTCTTCAAAAATAGATTGATGT
This sequence comes from Ulota crispa, assembly GCA_963920765.1. Lineage (NCBI taxonomy): Eukaryota > Viridiplantae > Streptophyta > Bryopsida > Orthotrichales > Orthotrichaceae > Ulota > Ulota crispa. The sequence continues at coordinate 5,738,257 of OY987252.1, forward strand.
TGTACTTCATTTACCAGTTCTTTGAACCAACACATCAATTAGAGACGGGGACACAAAGATCCATTCCCAACTCATAGGCCTTCCACGCTATCAATACTTCACTAAATCTAAAATTTAAAATTATATATGTTGAAAGTTCTAATTATAGATTGAGAATGTGTTGGTTTTAAATTGATGATGGATTTGAGGTGAATTGAAAAGCATTTTAATCAAAATTTGATGCTTTCTACAAATGTTTTTTGTTAGAACTTCTCTTATCTTGATTCATGTCAAATTTTAGTACATTGTGTCCCTCTTTCTATCTACTAGAGGCTCGCTTGAATTGAGGCAATTTCAAGCTCTAAAAGGTGGCTAAAAGCTAAAAACATTATTGGTGGAAGATTAAAAGTTGATGTATATAGCATATTTGATAAAGCAAAATAGCACTTGGCATGGATTAAGGGTGTGAAGTTGGAATAGTCTATTATTCAAATTTTAATGCATGTTGTCCCCCTTTAGAGGCTTTAAAATTACGTAATTGGTTTTAGATTTGGTGAAGAATTGATTATATGAGAAGGGTTTGAGTGGGAATGGATCATTTTGTCCACATCTCTATGTAGTTTATAAATTGCTCTGTAAAATCTCTAATATTAATTGAATGGTCTAACTCTTTAACCCCTAAAGGACCGTTGGCCTTTTTGGAGGACAAAGGGTATTTCAGGCATGTACATATGGCTAAATTGCTTTGTGTGATTTTTTGAAACTTTTATGGATGCTGGGGAATTCAAGGATCTATGTGGGCATCTAAATTTTTCTTCATTCCACATTTATTGAAGAAGCTAAAAATGAATTTTTGGGAAAGAAGGGACTCCAGGCAGTCCAAAAACTTCTTTAAAAATTGTATTTTTTTTCAAATAAAAACCTGAAATAAGTTCTTTAGACTTGTATAGACGTAGGGAGCTTTGAATCATTCAACTTTGATTGATGAGGTGAAAGTTTTGAGAAGTTTTAGTTTGCTGGTAAGCACACCTACCAGCAAACTAAAACTTCTCAAAACTTTCACCTCATCAATCAAAGTTGAATGATTCAAAGCTCCCTACGTCTATACAAGTCTAAAGAACTTATTTCAGGTTTTTATTTGAAAAAAAATACAATTTTTAAAGAAGTTTTTGGACTGCTTGGAGTCCCTTCTTTCCCATAAATTCATTTTTAGCTTCTTCCATAAATGTGGAATGAAGAAAAATTTAGATGCCCACATAGGTCCTTGAATTCCCCAGCATCCATAAAAGTTTCAAAAAATCACACAAAGCAGTTTAGCCATACGTACATGCCCAAAATACCATTTGTCTCCCAAAAGGGCCAATGGTCCTTTAGGGGTTAACCCTTAAAGTACCAAGTGGTTGTTGAACAGCCACTTGAGAGCTTGGATAGGGTCATATGGAGTTAATTCTTATTTGATTTTCTCAAAATTGTTACACAAAGTGCAGATATGTGTTTCCTAAGTGGAAGTGTAATTATTTTTCCAACAAGATGCCCTGCTTAAAAGTTATGTTGCCCAAAAAAAATTAGGCAGCTTGGGCAATTTGGGTATCTTTGGAGAATCTTATGCTAAAACTCTCATCAACTTTTGAAACTTGCCAAGTATGTTTCTAAAAAGATATGGTGTACATTTGTCAAAAATAGATAAATAATTGAGCTCTTACATCACATTTTGAAAGGAGTCAAACTTTGTTAACCATGTTTGGTAGTTTCAAGAAAAAAAAACCCTCTAACTTTAGGCCCTGTTATCTTTCAATTTATAAATCCAAAACCCTTGAAACTTTTTTTTCATATTTTTCAAAATGTTTGTCTCTAATTTTTCACTAATTAGATTTCAAATAAAAATCTTCCTCATTGCACAAGAAATCATGAAAGAATGACTAATATATTGCCAATTTGCTTAACCTCTTTTGCATTGGAGGATGATTTAGAACAAACTAGGTTATATTTTTGCATCTGAAAATTTCATGAGTGAACCTTACAACATATACGTGTGAATGGTCAAAAGCTCAAATTTGTGTAGAGCAAAAAATTTACTTTAGGAAGGGTCAAAGTCTGCTGACCCAATTTTGCAGGAATAAAAAAAAGTAATTTTCTTCACTTCAAACAATATAATCTTACAATCCAATTGGTCAAATGGGCTGAAATTTTCTGCACATTTTATTTTATCTGTTTGCATACTTTTGTATGGTTGAAATTGAGAATAAGGGTTTTTAATTTCAATTTTGGGCAATAAACTAAAAGTTGGTTGTGTTTGAGAAATTTTCTCAATAAAACACCCTTGGTCCTTTAGGGAATAAAAATACATTAGATCAAAAATGTGGTTCAAAGACACGTTGCAATCTCTCAGTTCTATAGTAACATTCTTTGTAGAATTGCAGCAACGCACAACACCAAGCAAGCATGAATTGTCCAATGCCTTGTTGACTTTCAAAAAAAATTGCATAATACATAATAGAATTGGGATTTTGTTGTTTTGAATTATAGATATTGATTCTTATGCAATCCTTACCAAGCATACCAAAATTTGATTCCAAAAATCCTGAACTTTATTTTTGGTGAATTATTTTGTATTAAATTCATGATATTACATGAAAATTGATTGAAGAAAATGGATGATAAATTTTGGGATTTGATTGCATGGATGTTTAGGCATCCATACCATCTTTCCTTCTAGCAAGCATTTCCAAAAAAAGCTCCTAAATTCCTTCTATAATGATTTCAATGTTGAGGTGAACATGTTCAAATTTTGTAAAATCAATATTTCTTTATGATAATTGAATTTCATTACTTGAATCATACACTATGACTAAATTTGTACCTTTGAAGATGAAAATAAATTTACTTAACCAAAAGCTAGTTTAGAAATAAAAGTATCTATTTTACAAATATTAGTCCTACCACAACCCACATTGAACCCTTTGTCAATCATAATCTTGTTAAGTAGAGGTATTTGTTTTAACATGAAAAAGATGCATATAGATGTTTCCTTGACATCCATGCAATTGAATTTCAAAAATTCATCATCCATTTTCTTCAATTGACTTTCATGTAAAATCATGAATTTAATACAAAATGATTCATCAAAAATAGGGTTTTGGTTTTTTGGACTCAAAATTTGGTATGCTTGGTTAGGGATGCATAAGAATCAATATTTATGCCAAACAACAAAACCTCAATTTTACTATGTATTATGCAAAGTTCTTGGCAGTAGGGCAGCAAACAATACATGCTTGCTTGGTACTATACAATAATACAATTCAAATTCAAAACTATAGTATTCTAAGTTCAAAATTTTTTGGGAACCATGAAGTCAATCAAAATTAGGCATAATGAGATTTATTTGATTTGGTGAGATAAAAATTGACACAATTTTTTTTGCAATTTTAGAAACTATAATATTCTACATCATATTAGCATTTGTAATTTCTTTTAGAATTTTTTGAGTTATCAAGAAAATAATCAATAGTTCTGGTAAGCTCTTTCTAGCTAGAGTGAAATATAATAAAAATCATCTATAGTGCCACCATGGCTTGAACAATGAGTCATAAGCTTATTCACGCAAAACACTTAAATATAGTTTAACCCCTTGCTTTTCAATGTTTTTAAAATTCTTTAATTTATTTTTACATATATCCTTGTCACCAGTCTCAATGCCACTTTATCTCAACTTAATCAATTGAATCATAAAGGGTTTTTTTTTGTAAGACGTTGCTTTTCATGAATGAAAAGTTTTTGACAAAATACCTCTTCGTAACCTGCATCCAGAACATGGACTTGGAGATTGACATTTGAAACTTTTAAAATATTTCAGAACTTACTAAAAAGCACTACAGTTTTTTGCCACGTGTACATATAATGCACATGCACATACAAATCAATACTAAGCTGATGATTTTCTTTCTAAAAACACCAAGTGGAATTTCGCTTTGAAAGTGCCAAAATATGGCAGATCGGATCCTAACGGCTAACGAACAGCCACTTGTAAATTGTTAAATCGACTCATTTTCCAGTCTAGTCACTTGTGGTGGTTTTAACAGTCAAGGATAGGTACTAAACATGACGACGAAATGTAGGTGGCACAAAATCAGGCACGTCATCTATGCTCCAAGTCAAGGCTCTGTGGTCGACGACTTTGCTCTTTACCCATGTCATAGTCTATCTTTACCTCTACCACTCTCCCTGTCCTTACGCCTTCCTTCTCCGTCACATGCACGATGCCCATCACTGCTGCCGAAGTGATCACGGTTTCTATTCCTATCAAGACCTCCATACCTACCCTTCTCCCGGTCCTTCAAATCTTTGTCAGATGCCCAATCCCGGATTCGTTCGGGACTGCGGCTTCTGCGCCGATATTTCTCCTTACTTTGGCTGTCAGAACAGACCGAAACGATAATTTGTTAGCATCATCAATTACTTGTTCAGAAATACAGCACCATAAACTCCAGGAAATCTAGCAGAACTGATCTCAAGACAGTGACCAAGGCGTTGGCAAAAAACGGAACTGGCATATTGAAGAAAGCAACTCCTGAATCTAATATATGAAAGGTAAATAAAACTATACCTGACATTGAATAAATTTCAAGTGGCAGCCGCCCAAAACTGACTACGGGCATCAAAAACATGCTCCATTTTCAGATGCTCACAAAATAAATTGCAATCAGCCCTAGAAAGCACAGCTCCTCTATGATCCTATATATAGTATTCAAGAACAAGAGAGTGTGTGTAGGATCAACTGAGTCACACATTCAAGCAAATGTTCTTGATCAAAAACTAAAACCAGACAAGGTCACAGCAAAATAACTAGGCATATCGTACCTGAGTTCACGTCTAAATCGTTCTCTCTCAGAAAAACGAGATCCATTCTGCACATAGCGCATGCCAATTTCAATGTCTGTCAGCGCTATATTAGAGACTCGTCAAATAATTAATACAGGAAATTCCGTGGATACCCCTAAAGTTTGCAATATTTTCATAGATACCCTTGCTTTTTCAGAAATATCACAAATACCCTTGAACCAAAAAATTTAGGCGTTTGTTTTGTTGTGCATGTCACTTCCCTTCTTCCTTTGTGCGTATGCATAACAAGAAAGAAGTAGTGTGCGTACAAAGGGAGAAGGAAGTGACATGCATAACAAAACAAATGCCGAAATTTTTTGGTCCAAGGGTATTCGTGATATTTCTGAAAGAGCAGGGGTATCTATGAAAATATTACAAACTTCAGGGGTATCCATGAAATTTTCCCTAATAAATAAAGGAAACCAACTGAAAAACCCTCCATACAGGTGCTAAAGCTTCCCTTAGTTTATTTCGCAACCCTAAACGATCACAGGATAGAAGCAGATGTTGCTCCAATTGGGAGACTGACAAATCATGCCTTTCATATTCATTAGCATTAAGCACCTTGTCAGAGTCTTTGGAATCCTCTACAGCCACGTCTTCCAATCTGAACTTGCCATCATTCTCCAGAGGCTTTTCCGACGTTTCACGGTTTCGCCTCCTACTTTCTCTCTCTCCTTCTCTTTTCTTGCGAAGGTCTGCAGCAGTTTGTCTTATCCTAAAGTAGCCCTACAAAGCAGCAGACCATACAAGCCATCATGCAATATCTGGTTTTGCAAACATATTTATAGATATTACCCAAAATAGCACAGCAGACATGAATATTAACCTCTGAATATTACAATGATCACAATCAATCACAATGCCATTATCGATCAGAATATCGCAATAAACAACACGAGACAATAAACGTCGCCAACAGGAATAATACCAGATGTTGCTTTCCTTCTAAATGACTTGCAAGACGCTTTTCAGTATCTGTAGATGCTTGCATTGCCCCACACACTTCACATACTTGCATGCGCTTCTCCTTCTCGAGTATGCTGCCGAACTCAGGCATCACAGCCCGCAGAAGTTGATCTTTCTCCTTATTGAGTACATCCACCTGACAAACCCCAATCCAATCAGCGCTAACTAAGGTTAAATTTGAAACGGGTTAATACTTCACTTGACTCACTAGACAAGAAGGTTGTTTATAATACCTGCTTAAGGATCAGAATACCAGTTTTTAAAAACCTCTAAAGTACGACAAACTCCATACCTTGCCCATAATAGCTTGAGCATAGTCCACCTGGCCATCCTCACCCTCTTCTTCAGCCTGCTTTAGCAAGCATTGCACTTCCATTGCGATTGCTGATATGCGATCACTATTTGAACGTACATGGTCTGTCAAAGGCATCTCTTTGTCAAGCCGTTCGTGACACCTTTTTATCTTCCTGACACATGCATATCAAGCTTCATGAGGAACACGAATCTTGATACTTCGGGCAAAATTCACGCTTGAATCAGATTCCAAAGAAGCAGTTAAACCGAGGCCCACTACCTCATGTCAGACTCCCTCTAGATACCAGCGTATGCGTGATCTACGTTCGCATGCAGTTCATTAGAATAACTCACATAGGGTTGTTCGCACTAGCAATATGCATAAGCATCCAATGGTATATCGCCATGGAGTTCAAGGAGTGTGATTCTCACCTCTCCAAGTCAGAAATTAAACGCTCCAGATAACCCAAAAACTCCGCCTCATACTGCATAACTTTACTGGACTTCAGAAACTCTGCTCGAAGAGCCTCGTCATGAAGCTTTTCGCATGCGCCCAAATCGCTCTTCGTATTTGGAAACAAATCGTGAGGACAGAAAGCCACCAGATGATAGTGACAAACCTACACAGGACAGAACAAGTTACGAAACGTACACGTATACAGTGCTAGAAGATATTCAAAGAAAACTGCGATACGCCCTAATGCCAAGTCAGAAGAACAAGACCGAACCCTATCAGGAGCATGATTTCCATATTGCTCAAATCATTAAAATAAAGACCAAGACGTCTCGGACAGATTGCCATTCACACTATCCATTATAGTTGTGTTCCTTTGCAGTGAACAAAAATCCGCATGTGTCGAAAACAAATGCCACTCGCACGAGCACTAAGTGGCCATTCTGGAATATCTTTTAATTATAGAATGAGGCAGGCAACCTCGATAGAACACACTTAATAAATTTAGAACGACATTTTCGAAGTGCCTGCATTCTTTGAGCGGCAATGCAACATCAGGATTCTTCGAGGAATAGAGTTCGTTCCCCAACATGTTAAAATTCAGCTCGTTTACTGAGGCAATATAATTCCATTGGCATAACAAACATGAAAAGTACCTAGCCACAGACAGGAGAAAGAAAAAAAAACACCAGCGATGTAGACAACCTGAGGATCGTCATATTTTAGCCGTTTCTTTTTCTGTTGATCTAATGGAAGGTCTCGGTCTTTTCCCATGAGCTCATCCAGCAGCGCTTTAGGATCCATGGTGCCCCAAAATTTCTTACTATAACCCTTCTCACAGCTCTCCACTGCCTCCCAATTCGAAATCACTCTCCAGATTCACACACCATCCTCCTCACTCTCCAAGAGCGAACTGAAAACAGGTATGACAGCAAAAAACCCTAAAACCCGGAATAATGAAAGATTCTAAATTTCTCATAAAATCGGAAAGAGCAATGAAATGCCAACTCCTACGCAGCGTCGGGAATTGTGAGATAAAGAAACCATCTTATGATCTGCAATTATTCTCCAAGCAGTTACCGAACCACAAGAACTTCCAGGTACACTTCAGATCAGAGTGGACAACCATCAAGAGGCTGCGCAAAATGGCAGGAAACAACAGCAGCTTCAGGTTGACTCTCAATTTGGCAGGAATACTTCAGGTTAGACATCTAAAGCTACCATCGGTTGCCAAATTTTTGTATGTAGGTTTATGACGATGTGTGATAATTAGCAATTCTAGTGAAACTATTTAACCCTAAACTCCCAGGAGGACGGTCCTTTGGTCCAGAAAGTACATTCTGTATGACACAAAAAAGTAGTTTTTCATGTGATTTTTTTCAAAACTGACTGTAAATACATGGTTCATCATAGAAGGCAAAGAACTATCTCATCAAATATACTCATATTTTTAGTTAATCCAAATTTTGTGAAAATTCAAAGGCACAATGTAAGGTCTCAAATTGTTCTTATTACAATTTTTAGGAGGTTGGCATGCATTGTTGACTTTTCCAGCTTTTCCAAGCAATATTACTGGTGGGCATTTATCAAAACACTGTAGCTTCTCAAGAATGGGCAGGCCACGGTCACCAAGCAGACGCTTAAGGGTTAAGGTAGAATCATCCAAATGTGGCACTTACCTCAAATTTGGTAATCTAGAGGGTCTTTTGAGAATGTAATGGCATGTGCTTGTTAGGAAATGGATACAAATTCAAGCAAAATTGTTTTTGGGATTTTTTGAGATTGTATGAATGAATTTTGAATTGTTGAAGGTAACTCCCTAGATTCACTTGTTGTGAACACTAGACTCTTGAAAAAGCGACAAAAACAAGACCAAGTCATGGCAACAAAAAGAGCATGTCACACCCAATCAAAAATTGCCACCTACACAATTTTTATTCCTTTATGTCAACTTGCGTGTCTAATTTGGATGCATTTGTGTTATGTTTGGGTGCAAGAGTGTCTACTTTATGTTTAATTATAGATGTTGCTAAACAACTAGTGTTGCATTTGGTTGCTCCTATCTTAACCCCTTAACGCCCATGCCTACCACTCTACAATGTTGTACAACAATCTCTACAATTGTGTGGTTAGTGCACACCCATTATTATATTTTTTCCAAAAGTTGCAAAAACCAACAATGCATACAACTCTCATGAAAATTGCAAGCAAGGCAATATAAAACTTAAAACTTTGTTTGTGAATCTTCTTACTATTTGAGTTACCTAAAAACATGAATACATTTAGTGATTTGTTTTCTATTTTCCATGATGAACCATGTATTTATAATCACTTCTAACAATAATTAGATGAAATCAACTTTTTTTCATCATACAAAGGATATTTTTGTTACTTCAGACACAAAGAATATTTGTTTGGGTGTATTGGGCCTAAAGACATAACTTATAACAAAAGAACTAAAAGGCAATTCACACTATGCCCCACGTCTTATCCAGCAAATAAGTTTTGCTTTTCCATTAGTTGCATGATATGCACCCAACAATGCAAGCAAGTAAAAAAGAGGATAGAGATGGATAGAATCAATGACATATGCACATTCCTCCATAAAATCTCTTGATTTTTGTAGCTTTCATCTAAATTTTGGAGAACATCATGTTTGCTTGGGAAGGAACTTTGAAGTTTCATAAGTTTTTTCATCCAATTTTTCTAATGTTGTGGTAGCCAATCACAAATCAAAATAAGATTTTGGTAAAAATTTGCGAAAAATTCAAAGGCTAGCCTCATCTTTGCAAGTCCTATTGCAAAGGCAAACCCTAATTTTATTGGATTACTTAGGGCAAAAAAGAGTACTAAAAAAATTGTGAATGAATTTTGCAAAATACTAGTGGGATTTGAGTTGAAAGTTGGGTTTAGCAAAATTGTTGACTCAAACGTTGAGTGAAGTTCCACTTTCTTTGGCACCAAAACTTCCAAAAAGTGCTACCATATAAGCAACCATAATGTGGGTCTTAACATGTAATGTGAAGCGCTAGGTTCCAACTTTCAACTATACACCAATTTGATTTTTAGATGTTGGTAAGACTTGAAATGTGGGACATAATGAGAACCTCCCTTGATAAACAAGTAAATGGTAAACTCCGGCACAAAAAGTTGAAGCAAGCACCACATGGATGTCCATGCAGCATCAACTTCTTCTCCTATAAAACTCTATTTGTATATTTAACCTTCAAACATCTTAAAGAACTCTTGTATCATTTGGAAGTTAGTAAACCATTTTTTTTGTGATTCTCAATTTAGAATAATTAAAATTCTAAACTAAGACTTGTTTGTAGTTTTCTTTAGTTTTGTCATTATTTGTAGATATTTAGGAATGACAAACTTCAAGTAAAACTTGATTAACTTTAATTTGAAGTATAACACGGTCAATAGCATTCTATCAAGTATAAAATTGTAATTTCTAAATTGCTATGAATATTCATCATTAAGTGTTTCTATTGCACTTTTTATTGAGTGCGATAATCTTATTTTTGGAGAAGCTTGCTAATATATCTAAATGAACTTTGCTTTTTACTTCACCACAAACTAAGACTTCCTAACATTGAACAAGCCACAAATATCTACTTCAAGATACCATATTAGGTGCCATTTTAAACTTCTTTTCTAGGTTAATATAATTGGTATGTTATAAATAAGCCTAATTAAAAAACAATTTACGCATCTAAATCAACTAAAAAGCTTTATTTAAGTATGATATAGGAGCATACAAAGAATTATCAAAAATAGTAGATATGTATACCATTGATCTAAATAACAAGATCATCTAAGGGCATTTGTTTAAATTGTTGTTAGATATTATAAGTTAAATAGCTTTTTACAATAAAAAGTAACTTTGCGTTTATTTAATCAAAATAATATTTGACAATAAAAAACCAATTTAGATCTACATCTTTTTTTTGTCAACATAGATTTTATTAATATGAGAATTTATACTAAAAACCCAAAGAAACATATATCAATTTATCCAAATTGTATGTTTAGAGTCAATAAATACTAAACCTTATTAAAAAGCAAAGTTTTTTTTGTTATTTTACTAAATTTCAATGGGATTTGCCTTTCTAATAATTTGGAAAAAAATCAACAAAAATCAACATATTTTTGTCCAAATCAACAAAAAAGTGAACTTCATCAACACAACCAAAACAACAAAAAAACCAAAATTTCTAGTAATGTGAAGTGCTTCTTATATTGATTTTGAAAAACTCTCAACATATAAAGAAGAAAGATAAAAAACATTGAGAATATAAAGCCATCTAAAACATAAAAGAGTGTATTCTACTATTACTCCCTCCATCTCAAAAAAAAATCCCATGTTTGATATTGTGAAGAATTAAAAAATATTACCAACAAATTGTAATTGGAAGTTATTGGATATTAGCTTTAAACTATTCCAATTATAGTTTTAATTTTTTCAAGAATGAATGTTTTCTAAAAAGGAAAGGAATTTAGTGCCAAAGTTTTGAAATTTAAAGTGTTTTGTTATTGTTGCCAATAATAAGAAAAATTGTTGATATGAAATGTGTTAATGCAATTGTAAGTAAAGAACAAGTTAGCCTAGTTGCCCAAGTTGCACTACAAGAGCAGGCACAACCACACCTACAAATATTTGACAAAGATTTGTCAATTTAGGTGTGAGTTAGGACACCTTGCTTTGGTCATCTAATTGATAATATTTTCTCAAATATCCAATCAAAACGATCAAGGAGAAAGGGATGATTACAGCTATCACTTCAACATAGCTTGGTGATTTGCAACATAAAGTATTTTCTATATTTGTTGTTGCTGACTTTAAGTGAAATCAACCAAAATTATGGCTACAATACTGATCTCCAATTTGTCATTGTCTCTAAAATTTAATTACAATTACAATTTGAGGGACACGTGCTTGTCAAGCATGCCGGCTGGCTGAATGTAAATGTAGGTTGATACTCGATGATGTCCACACCAGTTATTGATACCCGCCGGATACTCAATATAATTACCTCAATTTGTGCAATGGTACAAATATATGCATTTAAACTACTATTTTTGCTTCTAACCATACACTGCCCTCTCTGGAATTAAACCAATGTCATAATATTATGATATCATTTTGGTCTAGTACTGCACCATTGTTGTTTTCCCATTCCGCTATTATAGATGGGCTTCTTTGCTTATAAAACCATTGTTTTGTAAATGCATACAAACGTCAAGTAAGTACTTAATACTACATATATGTTTACATTTAAAGCAAATGAACACATATGCCACTAGAATTCTTGAAGAAATTGAAGTCTCTTACACCTCCACTCCATCATCAGAAAGAATAATATTCCATTGTCTTTGATAGTTGTAGCATTATCTATTTCTAGTGCACCCACTCTCTATAAATAACATTACAAAACAAACCTATGAAACACTATCTAAAAGGTGTCCTTGTATTGGCTATTACTTAACAACTGCAATTTTTTGCACACAATCCAAAAATTCTCACTCCTCCTCCTTCCTTTGATAAGGTCAATTGCTTCTCACCACCTTCATAATGTCTAGCAAGCATGTCATCATGTGGAGCATTGTCAAGGTTTATATCAGCTTTCAACAACAGAGGAATCCAATTTTCAGTAAACACTATTGTCTTATTGTTGCCACCAGTGAGTATACACAAATGACATGAACATTACATATGTGAAATATTGTGCTCCAAAGAAGGTAAGACATTAAGACTATAAAATAATTTTGCTCCTCAGTCCTCACACAATCTCTCAAGTCTATGTTATTCATTGCATTTGCTCCTCATTTGCAACCATATTGCCAACCAACCACCAAGCATTATGAAAAAACACTTTCAAAAACTCACTTTTTAAAACCACATTCATCAAACAGTTTACTTGTCTAGACATTTTAGTCTAAATTCTTGATTTGTTTCAAAGTTTGCAAGTCTGCAATATCTCACCTCAATTCACTGGAATTTGATTAGAGCAGAACACCTAATTGTACTTATTAAACTTACATGCAGCAGTGTCCTTCATACTTGACGCATGCCTCAATGCATTTGGGGGAGGTCTAACACAGTTATTATAGCAACTTACATACCACTATAATTGTTGACATGTGATGTTAACATCAGCAGTTTCAATATGGCAATTGAACATTCTCAATTGCATGTTTTGTATGTCATTCTACCTTGGGCAGAGGAATTTCTAATTGTACTTAGCAAAAAAACAATTCTAGAGCTAACCTGCTTAGAGTGAGGTTGCTACACATTTTCGGAATGCAGGCTCAAGATATCTTGGCCTTCCATTGCCTTGTAGAAGAATTGCCCTTTGCTTATGCTACCTTCAATGTGGCAATCTCATTCAATATGTTAACAATCATCATACAATCATCTGTTACCACGTCTGCATTAGAGGGCAGCCCATTTGCTACCATGACTATCAATGTCTAGCCACTAGAATTTGCATTGTTGACGTTCATTTCAATGCAAGTCCCACCTTTGACATGTAGAATAACACCTCCTTCAATTCCACGATTCTCATGTACCCATCGTATTTCCTTTCATGTTGTAAGTCATGAGAAAGTGAGAACATGTTCACAACACCATGCATCACGGTGTCATTGCTAAGCCATTTTTTCTTCTTCCCACCATATCCTTTGTGACGGGACATTTCCGTTTGAACTTCTTCTGGATGTGGCATCCTCCTCAATTGTGATCTCAACCTCTTGCGCATGCCCAATTCTCAAGTAGGTTCCGTTTTGCCAAAATTAATTCTCTTTGCATTGGCTGCACTGCATGCTACTGATTTTTTTTGAAACTCTAGGATTTGAAACTCTAAACACATTGTTTGCCAAGCATGATTGCTTACGTCTTTTGGCTGCTCTTCATTATTCTTCATTTGATCAAAAAGGCGTTTACGTCTTAGCGTCACCCCTCTTGCAATTACGGTTTTCACATTCTTAAACAGCATAGGACGACTATACTTCCATGTGTGTTGTACCCAATCTGCTATGATTCTACCTTTGTTCTTTGGTTGACCTTCAATGGACTGTATGGAAGGATCCAGAGTTTTAGAAAGTAACATCACGTCCTTATGCCAGTAGTAGAGCCCAAGACCTTTAGACTTCAACATGTATTTGTCAACCTCCAATTTGTGTTGCGTCAATCTTGCGCAAAACCGCATGTCCCCATCTCTCACAAACTTGGCATGTGTCCATCTACGCAATCTTCTTTTCTCTGCCTCATTTCTAAAAGGGATGCTTGTATTTGCCAAATGCAGCTCCTGTTTGTTGTCCTCCTCTTCTAGAGAGTAGAAAACTGTGTTGAAACCCACTAAATTATATGTAGTGGTTTTTGTTGAGTTCCTTGTTTCCAACGTAAAATTTTGCTGAACAATACAAAATTTTGCGTTGTTCAGCAAAATTTTACTTTGGAAAGAAGGAACTCAACAAAAACCACTAGACATAATTTAGTGGGTTTCAACGCAATTTTCTACTAGTGTCTGAATGGTCACACTTGTCTTCAAGATCAAAGTCATCGTTGCCATCAGAGCGATATAGACTAGTGGTTGTTCTCGCATAGGCGGTACTATAGATTCAATATGTCTTGCCATTAGGCCGTGACGTAACTCCTGCAACCAATATTTCCTATCCAGCGCATCTTTATCACTTTGGTAGTCTACTACATACGACCCAATAAACAAATTTCCATGTTATGAATGACAATGCATTTTTGTTCAACATTGGGAAGTCTACATCTATGTCCATAACAAACTAATGGATCACATTAGAACTTCTAGAAATTGTTGTACGTACAAAACATGCGGATAATTAACAAAAACAAGAGCAAAATTTGTTTTGGGACGAAAGTTGGAGACGACATTACTAGTCTTGCAATACTAGAACTTGGCTGTAGAAGCCCATTTGAATTTGCCATGCTTTGTCCTTTTAAATGGAAGCTCTTGAATGGTTGTTCACCTTCCTGTGTTACGAAATTACCTTGAATGATGCAATGTGAATTCTCTGATTGTCCTAATGCTTGGTCATTGTTATGACCGTGATGAAAATTGAGATTTCCGTCCATTCCTCTGTCTATCGACCTTGTCATTCTTAAATCAAATGCAGGTGGTCTTTCATGCAGTGCTCAAAATGGAGGGTACCTCCCCTGGAATTGCAAATTTGGGTCCATCACAGGAATCCTCCTTGTCATAACAAATACACTTACTTAGTTCAATAATAAAAAAAAAGAAATGCAATTACATAATTTGGAATTCAAGGGTGCTAAATTCATACTTGACATTGCATTGAAGTCAAATAAATCATTATTGTCCATTCACATTTACAATGCACATTTATTAATTCAACTACATTTTAGAATTACAAAGTTTACTAACAGTTGAAAACTATATGTTTCTGGGTAATTCACGTGGACATTGTATCCTAGCTAGATGAATGATGTAATCCCTCTTCACATACTTATTGGACGTCGACCTCTTATTTTCAACAACTTCGTGAATTTCTAGCACAATCCACAATTTCTGAATTAATACATTTGACATTCCCATGTTTGACTTCAAAATGTAGAAAGACAATACTTAACCTACATACAAGACTCTACTCAATTACATGGCACTCACATAATGTAAATTTCAATTTATGAATCAAGTTACGGGCATTCACTCACTGGAATGTTCACACACTGTTGAAAGCCTCAAGCATGACAACATTAATCACTTGAAAGCATACATTACCTTGCACTACAGATGAAGAGATTGGGACTGCGCTGCTTGCATGTGTTGGCAACAAAGCAGCGTCCACGCTATGTGCTGCGTGTATACTCAAAGGTCTGGTAAATGCACTTTATTGTGCTGCATGTATACTCAAAGGTCTGGTGAATGCACTTTGCCGTGTTGAACCACTTGCCCTTACTGGTGTAATATCCCTAGTTATAGGCGTCCGTGGGCGCTCATGAAACTGACTGTCTCCTAAAATAGATGATGTACTACATTCTTGTATACCGTCGGGTAAGCGCCGTTGTTGTCCAGTTCTAACACCATTAGGATGCTTGCAAGAAACACTTGTATTATTTTCTGTCCCCTTCACCTCTTGCGGGTGGTTTTTGGATCCTATCTTTTGCGTACTAAGTCATTTTGACATGGAATTTCAGAGTAACGTTCACTTCAAAGCTATAGGCGTTCCATGATTTATTTTATTTTTAAAATTAATTTCCAATTTTAAATAGCCTCTAAATAGGTGTCTACCTTGGCTGTTTTGGGGATTTTTAGTACTATTTTGGGTTTAAAAAAGCAAATCTCATGCCAAAAATCAAGGAAATTGTTCATCATAGGGCATTACATGGATCTCTAAGAGGGTTCTAGGAAATTGTAAATTCTCTACCTTCCACATGCTCTCAAAGTGGGCATCCATTCTCTCTGCATTGGTGAAATAAAAAAAGATTTGTCCAAAAACCACTTGCATGATAAGAAGCTACTCAAAGACATCAAAAATGGACATTGTTTGTTTAATTATTTTGAATTTTTTTACTATTTTCTAAAAAGCAAAAAGGAAATTGTCTTTTTGTTAGTAACTTCTGTCTCTCTGTTTTTGTGCATAACTTTTAGAATAAAATTTTTCTAGGTCTGAATTTTCACAAGTATGCTGTTTTAAGTGCTTTACAAATTGTCCATGTTTTATTTTATTTTTGAAAATTTTATTTCAAAAGCTCATAGTACTACCTAGTACTACCAATTTTAAAGGTGTTTGAGACAAATTGTGAAGTGTTTCTTGCAGCTATCCATTCAGGGAATCTTTGTTGTTGTCATGTGCTGATGGGGATAATCCATCTTTCAAATTGACGCTTGCGCGCGAGTACTGAGAATTCTGACAATTTGTCATTCCATGATTTGTCCAAGTCACAAATTTTTGCTAGCCCCGTGTCTTGCTATGACCTTAATCCGTCATCTACTTTCAAAAACCCACAAGAGTTTAGAGTAAAAAACATGTTGAACACTGCACTTGTACATCCATGAATCAATAGATAGTATTTTCTAACTAAACATGCAAATGGCGTATGTACTGTAGTAGCAGTTTTGTGCAGAGTTCACAAATCCTTCTTTGGATACCCATTAACAAATACCGTATTCTTATGCTCACATGCACTTCTATTGTCCTCTCCTTTCCACCTTCACATGCAATTGACACTTTGTAGTGATACTAGTGTCCTTGTTATAAGGCGTGAAATTGTTTCATCATTTACCACCATAGAATAAACATTTATCCATGAACTTATTGCAATAAACTTAGATCAACATTCATACACAGTTCTTGAAAAAAGTAGAAGCAATTAAATACTTAGAGAAAAAGATCACATCAATAATGACTTTTAGAACTCAAAATAATTTAATAATGTCCACTATTGATTATTGTCATAAACAATATCAAACACTTGACATGTCAATCATTTTCTATGAAACTAACTTTTCCCTTGCTACTTCCCCGTGGTCAACCAAGTCATTCTTTCATGGCAATTATGTGTATACATGGTTGTTCAACAACCATTTAAACATGTCATTTTTATTTCTCACATGTTGCATTCTCTATCTCTTTTGTTACATGTCATGTTCAAATGTTAAGAACGATGCATATGAATGTAAACCATTCAACTATACTTATAAACCAAATTAAAAAATTATTTTGTAAACAACATGGAATGAAAGTATTATATTATGACTTCAGAGACTAAGCTATAATAGAATGGTATACAGAGAGTGGCCTCTGTTACTCAAGGTAATTTACCTTTCCGTATTGAATACTTCTTCTTCTAGTAGAACAAATATATATATATATATATATATATTTTATATAAACAATATCTTTACTCATCCATATCCAAAAGAAAACCAGTAGTTTAGCTTTAACCTTCAAATGCCCAAGGCACCCAATTTGGTTGTTTACAAAACTTTGAAGATGAATAAATTTTTATTAAAATAGTATTTTTGGTAAAAAAAAATTCAATTCAAGTTTGTTTAGAAGTCTATTTTGAATATAAAGAATCTAATTTTGAAAATGAATATTGACAATTTCTCTACTCAAGATTTTGTACTAGGGTGTCTACTATAATCTTGATTTTTCTAGTGATATGAAATCTAGAGAAGGAGCCTCAAACACACTAGAACTAGAAGAAAAATCCACAATAGAAATTCATTTCTACAAAGGTATGAGTCTATTTAGAAAAGCATAAATTGATTGAGCTTAGACATGTAATGACATTAAAGCTCATACTTTTTTGGTGACCAACTTTTTAGATATGACATGTGAAATGAGGATTGGAAGACATCAAGTCACCGTTTCAATTTTAACACCTTCATAGTCAAACAATATAATCTTTCAAACTATAAATGATATTGTTGTGTTTTCTTTTTCCATGCAATGTCTAACATATCTAGTTTAAATTAGCACAGTTACAAAGTAAAAAAAGGTGATGAGATTTATGAAAAGGTTGGTTGATTGTCCTCTTTCATAAAAACACTGAAAAGTCCAAAAAAGCATAGGGCATTTACGGGTTAACACATATTGCATGTACTTAACAGACCGCTAATAGAAGACTCATGCACTTCTTCATTAGTGCTTGTCATTCTTCTAGTTCATTTTCATCAAAGTTCTCCAATTCTCTTAGCCACTTTCTAATAAGCTTATATCACATTTACAATAACTCTTATCATTCTACACATTGCATCAACTACCTTGAATCTAATGCGTTGAAATTTTGAAAATTGAAAAATGTAAGTGCCTTACTCAATACTCAAGCCCCTTCCTGAAGTTTCACTTCTCACTGTGTTAAAAACTCAATGCCATGCAATTACCAAGCTATATGTATGTCATTTGCTGCAACAATAGACAAATCCACGTGACTATTATGCCCCTAATTAGCGCTACGCATGTTATACTACTAGAGTAAGACATACCTTCAACCTTTTGTAGGTCCATGATGACACTAGTAGAAAAACAAGTCCTAAACAACTAGGTGACAACAACTAAACCACAACTGCACCAATTATACAACAACTACAAAATGACTTATGCAGTTGTGATTTAATTGTTGTCACCAAGTCATTTAGGACCTGTTTTTCTACTAGAGTGAGGTCCTCACCGAATGTCTGAAGTAAACACTATTGTTGTATTCACTCTTTTGTGTTGCAGATCTCCAACTTCACCTCCGTTGCTTGGAATACCCCTGCTTTGAAGTACTAGAGACTAGGACCGCAACATGCAAAGCAATATTAGTATGTCTCCCAAAGCACTATTATTTAGCAACTACAAAGACACCCATTGTAACTACTACATAAGTAAAATTTGCCATAAACTTAGGTGTTCTCAACACTCACTTAGTTCTCAAACACCTGAGGCCCCTACAACTTTGTGCAAGTCATCGTTGATGAAATTGGAACTTCACAAATTTTGATTGTTGTAGATTTGTTCCAGCAGCACCATTTCAAGGACCTCTTGTCAACAAAATTTACATTCTTGATATTCAGAGTTGTACATGTTAACGTACATTCCTATGAGTTCATCTACCCTTCTAGAATGTCATGCTGTTTAGGAATACATTTTACTTGTGGTCTTGGCTATGGCGCCAATATGCCAATAAAGCCGTCGCGGTCGTCCAAGCCACCAGTATTGGTCGTTCACTATTATCAGCATACCCATGATTTTAGGGCCTGCATCTATGCCAGAGTATCCAATGGGAAAACCATATTATGAAAATCAATTACAACTTTTACACATGGCAAAATATTTTGCGTACATGGGTACTTGCAAAAATGACCTGCCAATTTTGTCTCAAACACCCTTAAAACTAGTAGTATTAGGTAGTACTATGAGCTTTTGAAATATATATTTTTAAATAAAATAAGATATGGAAAATTTGTAAAGCACTTAAAATACCATACTTGTGAAAACTCAAAACTATAATAATTTTATTCTAAAAATTATGCACAAAAATAGAGGGATAAAAATACTAATAAAAAGACAAATTCTTTTTTTTTTTTTAGAAAATAGTAAAAAAATTCAAAAAAATAAAATAAAAAATTTGCATTTCTGATCTCTTTCATTAGCTTGAATTGATGCAAGTGCTTTTTGGAGGAAGGTTTTTGTCTTTCACCAATGGAGAGAAAAAAAGATGCCCACTTTGAGACAATGTGCAAGGCTGAGTTTTTTGAATTTTGTAAAATTGATCCATAGATCTATGTTATGCTTCCTAATGAACAACTTCTTTGATTTGTGGCATGAGATTTGCTTTTTTCAATCCAAAATAGTACTAAAAACCACCAAAATTGCCAAGGTAGACATGCAATTGGTGTCCACTTAAAAATAGTGAAATAATAAATAAAAAACAAAAAATGATCAAATGTCAATAACTTTCATATTCACCTTACTCTAAAATTTTAGGTCAAAATGACTAAAACCACAAAAGATAGGACCCAAAAACCACCCACAAGAGTTGAAGGGGACAGAAAGCAGGACAATTCATTCTTGCAATCACCAAAATAAGCAATCACAAAATTCTTACTTCCCTGATGTACACCATTTTATTCCTCATTCATGTCACTTTTAAGTTTGTAACCAAAGATATCACTGTATAATGCACAATAGAAATTAATTAGCATGTAACTTTTAATTGACAGCGAAGTGTTTTTTTCACAAAGAATTAGCCTTTCCATTGACAACGCCGTTTGTTCTTGGCAAAGCAAAAATGACAATCATCATGTCATTGTAATTTTGGCAACCACATCCAACAGCATGCAAGGATCATTGATTGAAACCTAAGACTTAGAAATACACCACCTTCTAACCTCCACTTAAAATAGAACTTCCACGCACTAACAAGAGCTTCTAGAGTTTCAAGGATTCCCTTTTGCCACAAAGAAATTTGCAGTGCACAAAGTTTTCAATGCACCAAAAATAGGAGGCAGCAACACTAAAAACTTGGGTTGTGTACACGGCAACTTACGTCACCGTATTAGAATTTCTAATATTGCATAATCTCTAACTTCATAGCATCTGCACTCAAACAAAAGAATCTTGCAAAACACTTTGAGTCCTAAATAGTACAGCCACGTATCTATGCTGAAGGTGCGTTGCGGCAGTGTTTCTCCCAAAAACATTTCCTGGGATTGCAAATTTTGCAAAAGACAAACCTTCATCAAAATCCACCTCTTCTGTAGAGTTAGGTTTCCGCTGCATAATTTTGAGCTCATGCTTACATGCGTTTAATAAAAGAGAAAGGAGATATTGCTCTCGCAGTTCTTCCTTATGATGATACTTGTAACTTGTGACGTCAACTTTTGTGGATAGGGCTTATAATCATTATTTGAGTAGTATTGATGAGCACAAGAGGAATAGCAAGTAATGTCTTCCTAGTCTATTCTCGAGAGGCACATCAATCTATATCAAGTCATTACAATTTAGGTCATCTTTGTTAATTATTTTGTGAAACCTTAAATAGTGTGCTTTAAGATTCATGGCTGAGCAATCTTCTTCCTTGTTTTACTTTTCCTTGTTCATTTTTCTAGGATATGTTAGTCTAATTGTGAACTTTGGAGTGCAATGAGGGAGGTCACCTTCTTGCTGATATTGTGATTAAGACACATTCACCTTGAGCATGACAATAATCAGTTGAATATTGAAGTAAGGTGCAATATACACACCATTCCTTTGCTAGGCTTGTCAGTCTTTCAAGGAATTTGGAGGTGGACATGAAAAATAATGTGTTTGCGTTTACTCTCGCTTTGATGCCCCTCACATGTATTTCCTAGAATTTCACATGAATCTTTACATTGTGTGTCACTTATGTTCACACGCAAAATGATTGTTAGTAAATTCAAATTCAATCAAATTATGCAGTGCAAAGGATATGAGGGTGTGTTCTCAATGGTTACAGAGGGATTGCTATATGCTAATGGAGGTACACGTATAGCATTGTTTGCCAGCGTTGTTGAAGTTCTATATTAATTAGCAACACAAATCTCAAGGCATTTAAAGGAGCATAAGACTAGTCTACACTGTTAATTCAATTGTTTGCAGGCACTACAATTAAAACACATTACCATTTCTACCTTTTGTTAAGGATGCATACCAACACAAGATTACAATACATGGCAACTATTCATTTTCAATCACTTCAAGATTTTGTCTTTCACCATCTCTCAGTACATCTATCTCAATATAGAAATGTTCCACTTCTCTATATTGAAGTATTTGAAAACAAGTAAGTTAGAAGAGACGTCAATATTATCAACCAAGCGATATTCCTTTCCCTACTTGTTCAAATTTAATGAATTAATGACTTTTTTTGTAATGTCCTGTCTTCACATTTCAAGAGCTTGGCATAATGACTAATTATGAATTATCCAAAGCCTACCACATTGAAAGATTTGCAGCAGCGCAATCTAGAATTTTACGCTATCTATGTGCATGCCAAAGGTGTCATGGGTTGAATAATCAGCTGGTGGAAGTTGTAGAGCATCACCATTGTAGACACGGTTGTGACATTCACTTGTGACAACCAGTTCTGGTAAAAAAAATCCTACTCTTCTAATATCATTCTCTATTTCTTTCTGTTTTAGTTTTTAGGGTTCAGGCATTTTTCCTCTTCCACACATTGATATTTCATATGTTGTTTAGTTTCATAGGTTTTGTCAATAATTGAATTAGACGTTAGCATTTATGTTGTTGTTTGCTAAATACATTGTTATATTCTGTGGACTATCTACATACCTAATTATGTAAAAGAAAATAGGAAATGGTAGTTTTTGTTTCTTTGGAGGAATGGATTCTTGTCTCAACTAATTTACAATCAAATATGGAATCTCCTATAGACATGTATGCTGAAAGAGCATTGCCATGATTTTTCAATCAACCATGAAATCAGTGAAGAAACTAAAACCAATTTCCAAGAATGTACTTGTAATTCATCAAGAGAACATTAGATGTTCATGTCAATGAGGAATTTGTATTTCACATTGCCATTGACTTTAACAAAGCTTATCAAATGTGTCCATCAATAATGTTGCTATTAATAGAAGTGATGAGAAAGTCAACACGCACAAGTTGCCATTGAGGTTTTTTTTGAAATCAACAAGTAGGACCGCTATGGCAGTAGTTAAATCTTTGTGGCTAGCATGCATGAATTAGTCTTTAGCAATAACCTTCCTATCAAAATATCAATTAGTATCCACGGATGGTAGTTCTTATCTGTTATGCAAAACTAATCTTACTATTCTTTTTGTAAGTTCACCTTAACGTTATGGCTTCAAAGCTTTTCTTTATGTGCAATACTAGCATATTACCATTTCACAATCGATTGCTTTCTAGGGAGCAACAGAAACTGGACACCCTTGAGAAGATGACATCCTCTACAAAGGTGGTATGCGAGGTGATATAAATGAAGACATTGAGGACAAGGAGTACAAAGAACAGAAAGAGGATCAACAGAATATTGACGTGGACTATGAAACAATGGCTGAGTTTTTTTTTTCAAGGCTAGACAACATTCATGAGCTTGAGAGGGAAGAGGAGGACTCCGTTGTTGATTTTGGGGATCTACCATCCACAAAAGAGGAAGTGGACCAAAGTGACATAATCAAAATTATCATTTGTGAATCAACCTAGCCACTTTATCCCAACTCTTCTATCAGCTGTTTACAATTCAACATTATACTGATGTCCCTTAGCACATTGTTTTCAATTAGCCATCATTGCTTGGATGAGTTATTAACTTTCCTTAAGCATGATGTTTTACCAAAAAACAAAAAATGTCCCAAAAACTCTTATCACATGAAATCCGTGTTGATGAAGTTAGATTTATTGCACAATACCATTCACTGTTGTGAATGTGAAAAAGCATTGTATTAGAAAGAGAATGTCCATTTACTGGAATGTATCTTTTGTGGCAAACCTCGATTCATACCTAGTTTCTCAGCTATTCCAAACAAGATTCTCCAATATTTCTCTATTGTTAAAAAATTGAAAAGATTCTATAGATGCCCAAAAATTGCCCAACTTATGAAGTGGCATGGAAGTAATCATTCCCAAGATCAAAAGATGAAGTTTGTTGTTGATGGCGAGCAATGGATGTTCGTTGATAGTCAATACCCAAGCTTCAGCAGTGATTTAAGAAATGTCAAGATAGGACTATTGTTGGACGGTGTAAATCCCTATAGTCTTCAGACTACCAAAAATTTGGTATGGCCGGTATTTACATGTTTCTACAACCTACCTCTATACCTACTTATGAAGAAACTCTTCATTTCACTAACTATGTTTATTCTAGGTCCTAGTTCACCTTCAGAGGATACTAAGGACACATACCTACAACCACTTCTTTTAGAATTGAAGAAGCTTTGGATTGGTGTCAAAGTAATTGATATATTTATGCCAGTATATGAGGAGAGGAACTTCAAGCTGCGAAGAATGCTATTTTGGACAATAAATGACTTTCCCGCTTACATGCTCATCTCTCGTCAAATCAAAAAAGGTTATGTTGGATGTCCCATCTGCGGAGAAAATACTTATGCCAAGCAGTCAAAGGAAGTGGACAAGATTCTGTTCTTGGGTCATCGTAGGTGGTTACAACCAGAACATAGATGGAGATATGCCCAAGCTACATTTAATGGTCAAGAGGAGTATGCTCCTCCTCCTCCTTGTTAGTTTGGTGCAACGGTAGCTCAACATGGCGCTTGCAAGGAGGCATTCATTAGAGGCAAGGGACATTAGAATGTTGATAATGATCCTGTAAAAAAAAACGGGGTCAAACAAGTCAGCCTATTCTATGACCTCCCTTACTAGAAGGTATGTATGTCAAACCTTTGTCTTGTATGTTGATGTATGAATTGTACTCTTCTAGATTTCTAAGAATTGTCTTTCCATAATTGTTTTCATTGGTTTTCAAATTATGTATTGCCTAATTGCAATAGTATGAGGGCAGACTTAGTAGTGGAATACAAGTAATATATTGAAGATGTCAGTAAGGTTCACTGATGATCCGATGTGTAGAAACCTAAGTGCATGACATTAATTAGCCTTAATGTTTCCAACTCATTATGTTTAGTACATTGTATTCCTAGGAATACAGTAATGTTTTGTTTTGAATTCTCAAATATGGATGGTGAGTTGTGTTAATGGTTAAGGATTGGAGTTATAGGGCGTGGTTGTTTAACAAAATCCTTAATTATTATTATTTGCTATCAAATGTAATGGTGTGAATGCTATGTTCAATTGAACCATGCATAAGCTAATATGAATGAACTATCCAAGGTGGTGTTCGGCAAAATAGCTAAAGTGAGCACAAAGTCTTGTGAGGGCTGTATGTGATAGTGTTATTGAAAATATAGATTGACCTATTGAGGATGTACAAAGTCTTGTTCCACATGTATGAAATTGTTATACGGCATCCCTAAGGATGTTAGAGTGGAAGTTATTCTGTTTGTTCAGTGATCAAATGGAAATCTAGAAGATCGGAAATGAAAGATTTTAAATGTGGACTTCCTCTATAATGTGGGGTGAAGTGTGAACTCTTGATTTTGTGGTTCCAATGTCTAAGTTTTTCTTCATTCAAAAAGGTAGAAGTGATATTTTCTAAAATTATGATCCCTTGTTATTTCAAGATGATTAGTCAAAGTTTCTTTTTATAATAGAAGATTCTAAAATCAAAACTTCTTATTCCCTTTCATTGAATGAGTACCTTTTTTTTTCTTTAGTAATCAATATTGTAAATATAATTGATTAAGGTTTATGTAACAATCCAGCTTACTAAGAGAATTCTATGGAGATGGACAGGTTTGATTCCCAATTGGATGAGTAGAGTGGCTGTAAGTATGAAACATATAGAGCACAATTAAATATAGACATAACCACAAGTTTGTTATAGTGTGGACAGACATTCACGTACGTGTAATTCATATATGTGTTTTTCTAAGAATGGTTATCCTTGTTCTCTGTGGTTCTGAAGAATACACTACAAGAAAAATGGCCATTTTTGACTAAGGATTTTGACTACAAAAAAGATTAAGATGACTACACTTTTGTGACTAGTATTTTAGACCACATGTAGTCATAAATAATTAATTTATGATTGAATAATTTTATTTCATCATAAAGAATTTAATTTATGACTACACGTAGTCATAGAGTAAATTATTTATGAGTACATGTGGTCATAAATACTAGTCACAAAAGTGTAGTTGTCTTAGTGTTTTGGTAGTCAAAATCCTTAGTCAAAAATGACCCTTTTTCATGTAGTGATATGTCAGTGAATGGTGAGGTTGCTTATCATTTAAGTTACATGAACCAATTACAAGAATATGAAAGTGTGCCATCAATGTCTTATACGTTATATTTGTCCAATTGTATTCTTCTAACCATCCCATATTAAGTACTTCCCGATTTATATTTCCCTAGATATCTCTAGGAAGAGAGACCTATTAGACATGTCTATTGTTTAAAACATTGAAGGTTAAAAGAAATGTAAGTGACCTTTAGGATTTTCATATGCCAGGGTTATATGATATTTAGTGAAGTTTGTTTATGAATAGTATATAATTGTGACAGCTATAGAGACTTTACAGTTTGTCATAGTATTCTAGCAGAACTATAGTGATAAGGAAGGTAGATGGTTTTGTATGATGCATGCCAGCAATTTCTGGTTAAAGTTTCATGAACATACTAGAGGCTGGTTTTCTTACCTTTGTCAATAATAGGGTAGGTCCTGAAGATTGTAGGTAAAAGAGCAAACATCTAATTTTTTTTGGTTTTAAATTTTAAAACATTAGCTTTGCAAGACATAAAAAATTGTGGTTTTATAGGTCACATATGCTAGCAATACTAATTGAAACCATTTGTTATCCCAAAAGGATTTAATATTTGTAAGACACTAAAAAAAAGTATTCGAGGAGGCACAACAGATGTGCTACTATAGTTTCTACATTCAAACAATAGTGATGTTCTGAAATGTCTGTCACTAATTTTAAGTATGTAACAAGTGTAGTAGTTGATTACAAATGAGGATATATGAGGTCACAAACGTGTACTAGTTACAATATTGATGAGAGCATGTCATTGTGCTATGAATTGAAGTTAAAAATATGGTTGTAGTTTCCGTAGGTATTAAAAGGTAACTTTGGTATTACATACTAGTGCTTGTCCGTAGTTAGTAGCAAAATAAACTTTGACAATGAGGCCAAATGTCCTGGTCAAAGGATTGATACACATGGACAAGTCAATTGGAGAATAAGTTGTGTATGCTTTCATTGTTATTTGAGTGCTTTCACTTTACTTTTCCTGGGTAATGGCTAATGATCATAATATGTTTGAATATGATATGGCGGCACTATGCATGACTGAGTTGTTCAAGAAATGTGCTAATGAAGTATGCATAGAGTTAAATTATGAAATGAGGGACCTTATGTACTTAAAGTCAAGTAGGAAATGTTTTGTACAAGCTAGAATTTGATAAGTTTTGGGAATAATGTTTTCAAGAATCCTGCACATGACCTACTTAAGTAGAAGTTCATAGAAAACATAATATGGAACCGGCATTGCATAGTGGTTCTTGGAAGTTGTTGTTCTTATTAAAAGCTGGTACTGAATTAGTATGGAACCTGAAGTCTTCGTGAATGAACTTACTGACTAGTTTATAGTGTCATAATCTGTTGAGATATGGAAATTTGGTAGCAACTATTAATGACACTGAAGATGTCTGTGTGTGTAACTTTTATGTGTACCTTAGGAACTCCCCATCCGTCACACCCTTGATGTGATGCACTGCAAAAAGAGCTTGTGCAACAACCTCATTCAGATTCTTTTTGGAGAGAATGACAATGTCAAATCACAAGATGATTTGCGTGCTCATGGAATAAGACCACATCTACACTTGAAGGCAAAATCGGTCGGGCAATCTTACTTCATGCCAAACGCTCCTTATGTCTTAACAAAGGAACATCAAGAAGAGTTTGTTTGGAGGCTAAAAACTCTTAAGTTTCCTTTGAATTATGTTACGCCATTTAGCCAAAGAGTACAAGGTAGAAAACTTAGAGGTCTTAAAACTCACAATTACCATGTTTTGTTAGAGCAAATATTGCCTGTATGCCTTTGAAATACTGGTGATCCTTTGGTAGTTGGTGCGTTGATGCGTGTCTCTAAACTATTTTGGAAACTTTATACAAAGTATGTTTGTATTGACCAAAAATAGCCGATGATGGAAGACATGGCAGAGACTATTTGTTCTCTAGAGAAAGAGCTGCCACCTTTTGAATTTGTGATCATGATGCATCTTCCGGTACACGTAGTGGAGGAATTATTCATATGCAAGCCCATGCATATGAGGTGGATGTATCCATTCAAACGCTACATGAAAAAATTGAAAGGTTATGTGAAGAATAAGACAAAGCCCAAAGGTAGCATGGCTTTTGGATATATGAGGGAGGAGTCAATTGGCTTCATCAACAAATATTTGACACGGTATACCCCAATGACAAAAAGGGCATGGGACGCAAATGAAGATTTGTCAATGTATGAAGAAAATCTGGATGAAGGGAAGTTTGAGCGGCCAATGGCCTATGATTTTCAAACAATGATTCACACGTTTGTCTTTGACAACACTATTTATATGGGAGTAGTACAAGAGGTAATTCTATGAGCTACACTTGTTAATTGTACTATCAGCTGCATTTGGTAGTTGTATGTGTTGAAACATGTTTTGTTTATTATTGTGTTTTTGTTTTGGTTTTATATGCTATGAATATAAATCAGAATTTAGTTGTTACAAGAAGGATTGAGTGTTTTTTTGAGGAATGTTTAGACCTTAGTGTTAATCCTGTTCATGCACAGATTATAAATATTGGTGGTTGTTTCAAGTAATTGCTCATTATGTTCTGAGTCATGCTGAAGAGGAAACGTGTAGTGATATAATTTTCATTTTTCCAAGTGCATTCCAAACAAGGAAGTCACCTTACCTATTTGTGTGATTAATGAAGTGTAGTTGTGTTTGTTCTAAGTGACCCTTATAGCTCTCTAGACTGCATTTTTGCACAAAGAGGTTCTAGACGTAGTGGTAAAAAAATCTAATAGTGCTCAAATGCAATTGTTGTGCCCATGATTTCAAATATCACGTGAGCATATATTAAAATTAAAATTTATTCTTTAAATACATGGAGGCAGTTGGTGTGGGGCAATAGATTTCATTGTCAAAACTTCTTTAGAAATAGACATTCTACAGTTCCAAGCTAGAAAATTCTTTGGCATTGACGTTGCTGATGTAAGTAACTAGTTGTTTTTGTTGGTGGACCAGATCCCTAAGAGGATGGTATCATGTTGTGCCTTGCATCACAAGTTTAACGGGAGAGTGCCTAAGGGTGCAGGTCAAGTAACTTGCGTTTTAAGCCTGTTGTAGATGAGTGATGATGCTAATAGGTGTCCTTGGATGCCATTGGTTATGGATAATAAAGTAGGGCATCTCTGAAACTGCTTTAGTAACGGAATGTAGGTGGGTGGATGCATGGCTGGTTGGACCAAAATGCGTGTCCCATTCAATTTTCTGGAACATGTTTTGATTGCATGGCTTATTTCTTATAAAAAAAAGAGCTTGGAGATATCCTAAATTAGTGAACATATTCTATACTTGTTCAGAAAACAAAATATGTAATCAATATTTGTTAAAATTGATAACATAAGAAATTAGGGACTTTTCAATGCATATATTTGGATTGTCCCATTCACAGCATCATATGAAAATGATAGACATAATGTATCAAGTTAGCTATAATGCATATATAGGGACTACATATGTGATTTAGCATCTTTTAAGTATTTCAAAAACGTGCTATAATTTTAGACAAGTGATATACAATAAAAGCTACGAACTTTTTAGTGCCCAAATTAAGGCTGAATGTTTAGGCGGCAATATCTTAATGATCTTAACATTTTTTAGTTTATTATTTTTCTTTTGCAAAAGCCTTCCTAATGGCTACATGGCTTGGTCTTTTTTTTATAATGCACATATTTGTATAAATAAAAACAAACACTTTGTGATTCATACTCGCAAAAATCTCAAAATTATGGACTTTCTTTGAGATTTAATCTGTTGTTTTTGGTCCACTTGACCATGCAAACGCCCAAGTCTAGTATTCTTGTGGCTTCATTGCTGAAGACCATGCTGATTGTTTATGACTGTGCCAGCCTTAAGAGCAATTGAAAACTCAAAGTCGTTGCACTCCATGAAGAGAAATGCATATGCATGTAGGATGAGTACTAAAATTCTTACTATTTGCTATGTGTTGTAAGTGAGGCCAATGTTTCATAAAATGGACTACCTAAGTCTTGTCACTTCTAATCAAATGCCATATTGCAATAGTTCTTAACAAAGATTGCATGATAATGAGTTTTTCTTAGGTTGAGGTAAGACAATCTTGTAGTTTTGTAGGGTCTTCATCATGTGTCGGACAAAGGAGTAAGAGGAAGCGTCTCAAGAATTTCGAATAAGAGAGGATGATTCTAGTAGAGTTATAATATCTTGTTTGCTTGGGTAGATGGAACGTGTAGATGTCATGAATAAAAAATTGGGTCCTTAATTATTATTATTTATCTACATGGATTGTATGTCTTAATTACGTTTGTTTGATGAGATGGGAGAGGGTTGATGTACTGATTTAAGAGTTTGTGAATTCATAACGTTGATTTTGTAGGAGATATGAAGAAGTAGTATTAAACAAAATCAAAACAAAGATAATTACCAGAGGCTACAAAGAAGAAGGAGGAGTAGAAGGCGTTTTAATTTCCCCATGGATTTGCATGTGCTTCCTTTGTTTTCTAACTGGGTACTTCAAGAAGTGAGAAGGTAGATTGACACTATTGTGGTTGTACCTTCACAAGTAGTTGATACGGCAAGAGGTCCTCTTCTTGTAGCCATGTCGTACAACTCAATGTCCACTTATGGTAATCACTACCATGTTCGTGCAATTGAAACAATAATGAAAACTTTAGATAGCGGAGTGGCAGCCACCTTCAAACAAGTTTGTCTCACTGGAGTATATGACCGTAACCAAATTACAGATGATATAGAATTTGTGGGCCACATAGAAGAAAAACTAGAGCTGCACTATTAATAGCATTCATGGTTGATATTTGTATGTGACTTTGTGAAAGCTAACTTTGTGGGTGCTAATGCAACAATGAAGAAGGATAAGTGGGGATTAACATTGGCAAACTATGGGAGGACCCCAAGTGGCATTTGCCGCAGTAACTTTGCATTCCCAAAACATTGTCATCAAGAATTCTATGCAAAAGCAAGGGAAGCTCTTGGATGGCAAATGGTTCTCAAGAAGGAAATTTAAACAAGCAAGTGTTGCCAGAGACTGTAGGTGATTTAGACACTAAATTGTTTGAAATGGGTGAAGACCATGAGTTTTTTGGACTTCAAGCTGACATTAACGTAACAGAAGACCAAATTCATCTTGTTTCAATGGGACATAATGTGATGTTACGACAGTCACTAATAGCAGGTTGTTGATGCACAAGCAATTCACGTGTGGAGTGCCAACAAATAATAAGACGTCAAAGCAATGCAGCACTTGTAGTTGAAAATGATGACCGTGACAATGTGCCTTTGTTATTAGTAGAAAACTGCCATAAAACTGCGTTCCACTTAACAAAAAATGTGAAGTTGATTGTGTTGAGTTCTTTGTTTCCAATGTAATTTTGCATTGGAAACGGAGAACTCAACTCAATCAAATTCTCATATTTTGTTAAATGGAGTGCGGTTTTTTGGTAGTTTTCTTCTAGTATATCCACTATTGTCAAAGGAAGTTAGAGGCAAGACCAACGGGTGAGGTAGAGGAATGAGTTTTGGTCAAATGTTGAATAGGAATTTGATGAAGAGGGGGACCAGCATGAGTTGTCGCATCAAGGCCATTCTTAAAGACAATCAGGACCACGACCAAATTTGGAGCGGTATAACCAAGGCGGTATTTGAGAGGCAAATATTGAGTTAGACTCGTATATCAATACACTAGAGAGTAATGGTGAAGATCACGTTTCTGTGTGCAGTATAGAGGGAATAGAGAATCAAAGTAGTTCTCGTGAGAATAGCCTCTTTGGCAACAATGCAATTGAAAGGTAATGCTCTTGTAAGAATAGGCATATCTCCAAGTTTGTTGTTTCCAGTTATAATATGTAAGTTTACATTTTCTATGATCATTCAAGCTTAAAAATTTACTTATTTCTTGTTTGTTCTATCATTGGACATATCATTAGAGTGTAATTAATTTTTCTTTTCTTTTCATTCTAAAAACAAAGGGGTTCTTGTGTAGGATCATTAGTTCTTCTTAATCAAGTGAGTGTTGGGAGTGAAAAGACTACTATTAGATAATGTGCATGAGTGATAGTTGTAATTGCCAGGAAACTTTTGCTGCTTTGACCTTTATTCTTTCTTTTTTTTTGCAAAGAAGGGGCGCACATCTCTTCTGGACGGCATGGCAAATATGTTGAGACAGAACCTTCACAAGGTTGACTTCATAAACTAGGAACAACAATTTTATGAGATTTATTGAACCTGTTAGTTTTTTATCATCAGATATCCTGGTACTTATGTTTCTCATATGGGTAGGTGGAGAGATGCTTGATGTTTGACTAGAAGGAATGTAATGGTGATTTCACCAAATTGAAATGTAATGGTGAAGGTCCATGTATCATATGTGATTTTATATTTCATTTATATGTTCTTTTTTTAATTTTCTCTATTGAACCCAGGTGGATAACTTACTGCATTTTAGATTTAGCGTGTGGCATAATATAGGGATGGATTTATGCCTTTTAGTTAAAAATTATAACAAACTTAGAAATAACAAAGGGTACATTAAAAGGGTTACATTTAGTATAAGTAACATAGAGTGAAAACAAATTTGGGATATTAATTATTATTACAAATGAAGGGACCAAAGACGTGAGGTATCCTATGGCAGTTATTTTATTTAGTTTGACAAGGTGGTATACGAGGTGCCAAGTGTTACTGGATGAAAAATGAGATCAATAATTGCAAAGATGACTATGAATTTTCTTGCGTAATACATACATGTTTATGAAGATTGTTCACTTGCTTTGATTTTTAGTTTAGTTACTTATGCACTCTAGAAGTTACATCATTTTATGTTTTTTTTAAGAATATGCTCTTTGTTTTGATCTTACCTATAAGACTATGGTGCTTTAACCCCTAAAGAACCAAGCAGCCCTTTGCGACTAGTATAGTATGGGGTATTTTTCTTGTATTTGAAGTGCATTTGCATCTTTATTACAATTGAGATCAATAAAAAAGTTAGAATGCTATTCTAGTGAGATAATCAAGATTCCAAATTAAAACTTTTAGTTGGTAGCAATTGCCAGTTGTACAGCACTGTACATACTATGTATTATAGTAGCTTGGTTCTTTAAAGGTTAACCCTTAAATGACCAAAAGGCCCTTTGCAACCAGTACAATACGGGGTATTTTTCTTGTATTTGGAATGGATCCACACCTCTACTACATTTGAGACCAACAAAGAAGTTGGAGAATAGATCAATGCGGTTCTAGTGAGCTATTTGAGATCCCAAATTAAAATTTCTTATTGGTAGCAAATGACAATTATACGTCAGCATACATACTATGCCCTATGGTTGTTTAAGGGTCAAAACTGAAAAACGTCACTTTGCTTAACAAACTAGGTTTTTTTATAAGTAAATTAGCCAAGGAAAAAAAGAATTGTCTAGCCCTTATAAGTAATTGAAGAGTGCCCTAAAATAGGTCATTTGGCCAAATTATATATTATAGAGACCCTTTTATTCAGCCAAAAAAACTAAAGAGCCCCCCCAAAAATTACCCACTTGCCGCACATGGGGTACCCAACTTCCTAAGAGTAATCCACCCAAGCTATTGAATGTGGAGAGTGTCAGGTTTTCATTGGAAAAAGTCGAAGAATCACACCTCAACTATGGAGGCAATTTTTTTTTAATTATGTAGAGTTTGTGGTATTGGGCTGTTGAACTTCAATGGATTGAAGTGTTTATTGTGAAGAAATTTTGATCATCTCTGTATTATCTATTTCCAACTGTTATTTTCTCCAATGTACTCTTAAAGTGGCTCAGCAACCGCAAAAAAAGAATAAAAGGAAATGTAGAGAACCATGCAGTTCCAAGAATAGGTAAAGTAAAAGTACTTAAAAAGACACAAGAAAAATTCAATTTTGTGGACAAACTGCAATACATGCAAGTAAATGGGGTAAAAGATATTAACCGAGGTCAAAAATATTTTTCTTTAAGGTGCAGTTTGAAGGTAAAGAGGTAAACTGAACAAATTAGAAGTATTGACTCAGCCACTTTTCATTTGATACCGATAGTGAATGAATACATTTTTGGGATTGAGGGATTCATGACAAAATCCCTAGTGAGATTTCCTCCTTTTGTAAAAATGGACAATACCTTGTCAAATTTCTGTAGGTTTGATCCTTGTTTTCCAGTGGTGTTCCTTTTATCAAAAACTAAAATCTTAATGTTGATACTATTGGTGATTCTAGGTTAATGATAGACACAATTTACAAACAAAAATCACTGACTCAAGTTTGGAATGCTAACATTAGCAATTAATGAGCATAAAATGCCCAAAAAATATTGCCAAACATGCCAAGCAGTTAATGTTTATTTTAGAGATAAGCATAGGTTTTTTTTGTGACAAAAATCAAATCAATATACAAACACAGATTTTTTTATGAGACAAAAAATACGCAAAAAAATGGGGTTTTTTTGAGACAAAGGGAGTATAATAAGACACAAGTTTAATACATAATCTATTTATTCATTTCTTCCTTTTGATTTAAGCTTTTTTTAATGACAAAAATTTGTGTGATAGTGATTTGTAATACAAATCTTCAACTATCAATATTGTATTAGATATGTAAATACTCATAATGATATCAACACACAACCACATCAAAGGTTGGCTATCATCCACTTTTTGTTGCAAAGGCTTCATAGAATTACACCTTAATAAGTCTCTAAATCAAAGTGTGATTTATTGATAGGCATGTAGTATTGGATTTTTATCATGTTTAGCTAATTACTATCTATATCAAAGTTTGTCAGAGGGCTTGCAAGCAAAACCAATCAAATGTTATTGTTGGCAAGAAAGTTAACAACAACAAATTTGCATACAAATTTTGCTTAGCCCAAAATGAAGGCCTTGAATTATTATATATTCTTCCAATACATGGTACTTCAAAGAAATACTCTTCACAAACACCTCCATTCATACATATTTTATCTATCAAGAAAAAAATTAATTTTACATGCAAACTAGAATCCATTTTGCAAAGTGGCAAGATACATACTCTTTATTGTATACATTACTTGAACAATCTTTAACACAACATGAGGTGCAAATGATAATATTAATTTCCAAAATCACCTTTATCATACTTTTTCTTATACACATCAATGAACTCACTTATGTGTTTTGTAGATCCTTTTTTTTGAATGATATTATATAACAAGTTATAGTTCAAATAAAAGCACGGAATTTCCATTAACTAATTTTTTTTCTATAGTTTAATTCTAACTTTATCAAGTAGATTGCGTACATTTAGTTTTATATTATGTCAACACCCATCCATGTGCATGCTCAAAAATTTTAGAATGCTAAATTTTGATAAAACTACTAAGACTTTCAATTCCTTTAAAGGAAAAGAGAATGGGCATTATATGACTCTGCAAATGTGACTAGAGGTGATTTGTGACTTAATAGGCTTAACTTTTTGTAAATGGGATTGCTAGTCACCTCCATATGACCATCAGTCATACTTATGGTTCAAATTCCTATGCATATGGTCTACAACCCATGGGAACGCCATATTTATTTGTAGAGAACCACTATGGAACTTCTGCACAGAGCATACAATCACATGATTGTTGCTTTTGCAGTCATGCATTACAAGGATTCCGGTGTCCTATGTGATAGAAAAACAACAGAATTTTGTCAACTATTTTGTGAATAAGGGCTTGTTGATTTTAACTTGTATTTGGCAGATATATGACATGGTCTTGATGGCAAATGACAAAAATATGACAAGGATTACTAATTGTTCCAATGCCAATTTTTGGATAAATTCCATTTGATAAACATTGTATTACAAAATCAGCTCATTTTAGAACTCGCAAGATTTCAATAATTCACACAAATGAATGAAATTACACAATAATGCTTACGAGATGGCCTAATATACTTGGATTCACTCTGTCCTCATGTCACTTTTGATGGTACTTGCAAGTTCTATGAGAAATCTCAAATTGTAAAGCATGTCATACAATTCTCTTTTGAAAAACATTTATCAATCACAAAATGTTTGATACAATTTTCTCAAACATCCATGCAGGATTGAACATTGTTACCAAGAGTCCAAACACATCAGAAATTGCTTGCATTGAGAAAATTCACTTGTTTGAGAAACTGCTACTAGTGAGAGAACTCAAACCTTCCAACAAAACAAGCTTCCAATCAAAGAGCTTTTGGACGTCTTTGAAGGTTTTACTCATTAACCATACATAAAATGGTATTAAACACACCACTATACAATGCATTATGCATACATTGCACACATACAACATGTCAATGCACTAAGTGCATGACTAGTTTATCGTAACAAATACTTAACAAACTTCATATGCTTGCAACTCTAGAGAAACACAAATACCTCAGCTGTTACCAACCCTAATACGCCATGTACTGCCACCTCATTATGTCTAGGACCATCACTTACTTTTGCATTCCAGCTGCTCCCATTTTGTCTCCCACTTTCCCACAAACACAATTGTAAAGCTAATAAGAGCGTCAAGTCTTCAAGCCATCCTTGATCCTCCTTTTTCTCAACCATGTACTCCTAAGCCCACACTATCTTTGACACGCTCAATGCTTTGTGCACCCTTCACACAAATAACAACCATGAGAAAGTAGAATAACATTGACAAGAGCCATGTGTGCAAATTTTTTTCTCTATTTTTATTATATTTTTCCCAGAGTATTTCAATACAAAATCATATTTCTTTATGACTTTCACTAAAAAGACAACCATAAGTACAAAAAACTCACCTTAATATCTTTAGGAACATTTTAACTTTAGTTGATGCTAATGCTATTCTGTTCAGTATTGCTGGTTATTTGTAGCCCTCTATTGTCCTCTTTAGGACCTACATTATATTGCGGGTTTTGTTTACCATGCCGGCGCTCTAGCATCCTCATGACAATAGGATGCTTTAAGATATCATCATTTGTTGCAGGCAAAGCCTTTTCTTGTGAAACATTGTCAGACTCTTGCCCATGTTTTCTAAGACTTCCGTTTCTATCACGTGTTGGAACAGAGACTTGTACATCGTCACAGCTACCCAGCCCCAAGAACATTGTCATGGGGAGTCTCCAAAAGTTAAAGTGATTCTAGTCTAGTGTTCTTGTTGATGTTGGTGTTATAAGTCTGCTTCCCCTTCAATTGTCAAGCTCCCTTTTGCTTTTCATTTTGAAATAGATTTCCTCTGGTTTTGGGGACCTGTGCAACTAATTGCAAAGTTTATCTTTGACACCTATTTTTCCAGAAGGTCTGATTCTACCAAAGTTCATACAAGAAGCATTTGCCATACGACAATTCTTGAATTTTCTTTCCATTATTGGACTTATATATTCCTTCCACATAAGTCGCTAGGACCTATCAAAAAAATCATCTAATTTACGTTCTTTGTTACAAAACCTATTTCAAATCTCGTACCGCCTCAACGTCACACTTTATACTATGACAGTCTTCACATATTCAAACTATACAAGCG
The DNA here is from genome assembly GCA_963920765.1 of Ulota crispa. Taxonomy (NCBI): domain Eukaryota; kingdom Viridiplantae; phylum Streptophyta; class Bryopsida; order Orthotrichales; family Orthotrichaceae; genus Ulota; species Ulota crispa. The sequence goes on from OY987252.1 coordinate 5,775,743, forward strand.
AGCTGTACTTCCAAGTGTGCTTTATCCAATCAGCAATGTCCTTCACTGCTTCCTTAGGATGGTTGTTGATATTTGCCACTGCAGGATCAAGCTTCCAAGACAGCATCATCAACTCCTTTATCCACCACTAGTAGAAAACCGTGTTGAAACCCACTAAATTATGTTCAGTTGTTTTTGTTGAGTTCCTTGTTTCCAATGCAAAATTTAGCAAAACAACACAAGATTTTGCAAAATTTCAATGCAAAAACTCATTCCAACTCAAAAATTTGAATTGGAAACAAGAGACTCAATAAAGAAAATTGGACGTAATTTAGTGGGTTTCAATGCAATTTTCTACTAGTGAACTGTCCAACCCCAAGTCCATATGGTTTTTGCTTATATTTGTCCACTAACAAAAAATAACAAACAAGTCCCTTCTCTTATCTTTGATCACCTTCTTGATCTTGCTCATTCTGCAGTCAATGCTTGTTTCTTTTTCTCTTGGATTTGACTTTACCCAAATATACCTCATTCTCCCTATTCATGTCTTTGTCTTTGAGGTTCTCATTTGCAATCGTTCTTGCAACCTCTGTGTCACTGTTGCTACTCTCATGAGATATGTGAGCTGAGAGTTTGGTGTGTGGGCTTGTTACCCCTTGCATTGTCAGATGCACATGATCCACACTATGGGATTTTTTGTTAGAGAAAGCATCTTCATACTCTTCTAGTGAGTCCACTCCCTGTTCATGTACCCAACAATACATCATTTGGGACATTTGTTCCCGGCTTTCTAGAAACCACATTTTTAACCATTTCTTAATCAGCTTTGTAAAGGATTTGCTCTATGACTAGCCAGATTGAATGTTTAGGAAGTCCATAAAATTCCAATACCAAAATGTGCATCAACCATTGCATTAAAGATTGGCATTTCCTTCAAATACTCACGCTAGCTTGAATTACCTCTTCTATAGACCATTTGTATTCCATTTTTTGTTTGATTTTGTTTGCTTTACAATCAATCATGGTAGTCATTGCTTTCTATTTACATGGTACACGCTGCGGTTGATTGTATACACCATCTAGCTTTGGCGTGCTCAGAGGATCACTAGACGAGTAAGGTTGATTCACTGCAGCATAAATTGCAATTTTCCTATTGACTACTTTGACAACTTCTTTGGGCAAGTTTACTGAACCTTGCTTACAGCTAGCATGGAATTCTTGCCTACCATGGTGATTCTTTGCCCTCCTTATAATCCCCAACTAGACATTTAGATTTATTGTCACAATTTATCAGAATGAACATTCCACTAAAACTTTGTGATTTGCTATTAAGTACTGACTTCACAAGAAAAAGGGAAGGCACACTATTAAATCCATACTTCTAAGAAATGAACTTCTAAATTCTCACTAAAATAACAGTTACATGCTCAAATTGCTAAATAATGTACAACCTTCCATCATTCACTAATAAAAAATTTTAATTGAGATGTCAAGGCTCTAACCTTCTTCTCTTTCAATAGACATGTGTCCTTGGTTCCGATTGCCGAGAGAGCAAAAACTTTGCTGCTTTTTCCAAAGTGGACCGTCAACACCAGGCATAGCTGATGCCCCAAGCAATAGCTGGAATGGAGGTTGCGTTCCCATTGATGTTTGTAAAGCCAAGGGACAATTCTCACCTGCAATTTCCAAAATAGACTTCTCCTATCTCTTTTTTCTAGACATCCTCTGTCCAACCACTGGTGAAGTTCTCTTTTGTTGTCCTTCCTCATAAGCAGACTTGCTCCCTTGAACAAATGTGGCTGCAGACTTCCTTGAATTTAGAGCGGTCTCCATAAACTGCATTGATGTTGAAGTAAAACACTTCATGCATATATTTTTAAGCAAACAAATCTTGTCATACTAAAAAGAAACTTGCATATGCTTGCGATCTTTCTCCAAACTCTAAGATACCTCAAATTCATTTCTCACATGTCCACTTATTGTTAGTTATCATTGCCATTGTTAAACCTCTCTTTTGATCTACATAACAATACAACTTATCATATCAATTGCATCATATTTTCTCCTCTTAAAAGCAATGACATACCTCTATGTCCTCACCTCACATTGAAATGCAATGGGTAGTGACAAAGTTTGAATGCATGGCCATATTACATTGTATAAATGGACTAGAGTAATACGCTCAACCTGAAACAACATTATTGTGAGCACTAGCCAAAAATAACCTCCACCTCCTGCAAAAAAACCAAATGTTTTCATTTAATAGGAAATGTGGTAGAACCCATTAACACAAGTAGTGCAAGTACATGTCAAACAATATGTCATTAACACATACCAACACACATATAACACAATCTTTATACATACTTAACCAAAACATAAGTAGTAATTTGGCATCATGTATACATACTTTCCATCCTTTGACAACAACATAACTGCTGTAGCAATAAATGAGAGGCAAAATTGCATGAAGCTAATATTCTTTTCAAATTTTCAATGGGTATAATAATAAGCCCTTTAAAGGAACACAAAATTGGCATTTTATGAGTATGAATTATGATTGATGTGACTCAATTACAATTCTCAAGTACTCACAATTGTCATAACTTATATTCATTAAAATCCCATTTTCTTGTAGTCTTCACATGCTATTCACATAGATACTAAACAAAATAATGGTAAAAACTATAGGTAAATTGTTGGAATTCTATAGAATTACCTTTTCAAAAGCTCAAGGAATGCTCATGAACTTGATCTCAATAATTGCAGTTGCAATAGTATAAATAATTAAAAAACACCATAGCATATTTTTGTTTCCTCATTCCATCCTATTCAGTATTTAAAACTAGCAACAAAATTTTATAACTTCCCCATTTCCTTCATTGTTCTGTGAAGTTATGCTCTCAAACACATGTTGCCTTATTCTTGCTCACCTCATTTTATCTATAAGCCACTTTAGTACGTTCAAAAGCCACAACATTACTATCAATAATACTCCTCATTCAACGCTTTCACATCAACAATTATTGCTGGAAAAGGAAAGAGAACATTGGGAACTATTACGTTATAGCAAAAGGTGCATTCTCTAAAAGGCTTTCTCTTTCAAAGATTAAAAGTGCCTACCTACAGATTTCAACTATTGCAGCAATGCTTCAAATTTCAACATTCAACCACATATTAGATAGATAGAATCAAAATAGGACGTGTAGCACTTCTTTAGGTCAACTTCTATCCACACTTAGGCCAAAACAACACTGTTTTATAGCATTTTTTTGACATTCTATAGCAAGAACAATATAGTATTTGACAATGATACAATTAAGGACCTAAAACTACAATTAAAAAGAGCCTCATTTGCAGCATGAATGACATCATTTCACAATGCATTGCACCATAAAGATTTTAGTATGCTACTAAAAGCTGTGCAATTTTTGAATGACTTTTACTACATATGTTACAGTTTGCCATACACAGCATGAAGTGCTCCATGCACCATATAACACCATATTTGTTAATCTAGAAAAAACAAAACATTTTGGGACTTTCAAGGTTTTAGGAGATCTCCTAAAACCAAGCTCAACATTACTTTTTTGTACACATGCCTTCACCTAAGAGGAGGAATTTGCAAGGGAAAAAATCTTAGTGGCTCAAATTGAGTCTGATACCTTGGAATTTGGTTTAAGGTAACTTTTTAGGTTTAAGGTGGAGTATTAAATGGTCTTGGGTGGATCACTCTTTGTATGTTGGGTACCCCACGTGCGGCAATGGGATAATTTATAGGGGGCTATTTAGTTCCTGTGGCCAAATAAAAGAGTCTCTATAATAATATAATTGGGCCAAATGACCAATTTTAGGGCACTCTTTAATTATTTATAAGGGCTAAGCAATTTTTTTCTTAGGCTATCTTCTTTATAATTGAAAATTTTGAATTGTTACATAATTTGTCAATTTAGGCTTTAGGATTAGGGTATGAATGCACTATGCTTTCATAAGTAATTTCAAGACCAAGATCAATTCCTTCATGGAAATATACAATGCAATTAAAAATGCTTCTTCACTCCAAAAATTCAAGAGTAAATAAACCAAGAGTCAAAGCATGTGAATGAACTCTGTTTACAAGTATGTATTAAGTAAACCCTATTATGCATAAGCCAAATAAAACAAGCTAAAATCCCAAAGGTTGAAACGTGCACTCTAACACCAAGCAACAAAACCTAGACCCAAAAGTGAAGTAGATCCTAACGGTTCATCCACATTCATTGCCCTCATTCTTCATCACTCAACACCTAGCACCTTCATTGGAACATTGGATACCCTATACCCAGCATAAATACAGTAGGACCATAGGATACCCCTCAATATTGGCCCCTTAATTACTTGTAAAAAAAGTAATGAGGCATGTTTAAAACCTATCTATATTATTTTTACTCAATTTTGCCATTTGAATGAACCTTTTCTTAGTTGAAATTTTTTTATATTTATTACCTCAAAAGAATAATCCCCTCTATATTATGCCGCACGTTAAATCTAAAATGTGTTAAGTTATCCACTTGGGTAAATGGTACCTCCGTTTTTCCTAGATTAACAAGTATGGTGATAAATCTATATTACTAAGATTATGTCATTTAGCATTAAAACATACTTTGATTCTTACTGAAGACTCATGCATATAATTATGCACTGCATTATTGGAGGCATAAATGTTTAGGTAAATAACTAGACGTCATTATTTTATATTAAAACCACATGCATGACTAAAGAACTTTCAATCAATTCAACAACACTTTGTACATGGTGATGTGGAAACCACTACAGTAGCATTTTCAACAAAACCATGCAGTGCACAAGTTTTCCATCATTAGCCATTAGGAAAAAAAGTACAATGCAACCAAGCAAAATTTTACAATGATTGATTGTAGAAAAAGATAAAATTGAACATCCACCACGACTATCTACCACATACGTTGTAGCCCAAAAAATTCTTCACGGCAAGTAAATTGGCGTTAAATCTCTCAAATCCTGCCAAATCAAAACTATACATTACTAAACAATTAACAAATGGCCTTCAGGCATGGTTGTCATGTACAAAAATGGAACTCCTTACAACCATTCCCCTTTAGGTTTTGCATTACCATCTTTTTTATTTGAAACAAAATTGCGTATTTGATAGTGGCAGTACCAATTTTTTTTCTTACCCCTTCTCCTTATATTCATTTGATATTTGCATAATTGGAACTTGTACAATAACTTGCCTACACTGAGTTATCAGTCTTGTCCTCTTCCAAGATCAATTCTACTAAACTAGAAACATAAGAGTGGAAGCAATAATGCTATGTAGAGTTATTTTGACAAGAGTTGAAAGATATCTTACTCTCCTTCTTCACAACATGTTTTTCCAACTCCTCTTCAATCGATGAATGCAACTCCTTTGGTTAGTTGGAGTTACCTTCTACAAATATTACTGTCACTTCTTCCTCGTCACCATGGTTGCCTTCAATTGCTATCTGCATACTGAAATATTAATGAAAGCTAAAATTAGTACTACTCTGTGCAAATTCAATTTGTTTTTCTTAATATATCAGTGCTAATTGAGGATGTCAATAGATGGCACGTAAGCCAACTTACCCTTTGATATATAGCAGGCTGCCTATTCCAAAATTACAACTGTACCTACATTTTGGGAAGGAACTACTAGAGATTATACTTTGTTGCTATTGTTTTGCTCTCTATTGTCGTTCACTTGTACTTTGATCACCATCTCTTGTCATCAATCTCAACCGCCGCTATAATCTAGCACCATTGTCCAATATGTTACTGCCACTATAACGCGTACATGAATGGCACTTTAAACAAAATCTGCACAAATGCGACACTTTCTCAAGCGGTAACTACGACTCAGACTCCTGAAAGCGCTAATGATGGTGATGAAACCAAAATGAACAAGTGGTGGTAGAACTTACTATTCATTTTTCACTTGTGTAAACTTATCTCAACCTTTGTTTTTCCTTGTGCACTACCCCTACTGCAATGTTTATGTGGATACTCATGCAACCCCAATTTTGTCCTCTTTCAACCCTTTTTCTTGGAAAATTTAGAAATTCCATTGTTGGAGATGAACCTCACAAACGTTTCCATTGACTTCAACTAGATTTGCACTAATTGAACGATGATCTCAAAGTACATTCTACAAACCATAGACAAAACTTCCAAGAAGTTGAAAAACACATTTCATGCAATTGTACTACCCTTAGTCTACAAACTAAAACTGCTTCACTTTATTGCAAAGGGCGGCAAAGACGCAGATGAACTAGCATGTTTTGCAACTATAATTCAAGAAACCTTTTTGCTAGTAAGTTTTGTTCAAATCTCACCCTCCTTCTGATTATGATGTTGCGTTATTTTGATGTATCCATGCACTACAAGAAAACCATGGTTGAATCTACAAAAAGTTGACAAATAAATGTGACCTAATCTAGAGTTACTATAGATTAGGTCACATTTTTTTGTCAGTTCTTTTTAGATTTGACTATGGTTTGCCCGTAATGGTGACTCATAGTGACCCAAAGTGACTTTGACAGTTGTGAATGACCACAATTATGACTTTTTGCAACATTTTGTTTTAGGGTTTATCTGTAAAGATTTGCCAATACACCTAATGATGACTAATGATGGAACCTAATGCTCTGCAGGTCCCTACCACTTTCAGAAGCCATTTTCCTTATTTGGAAAGTTTGTGTTTGCACCCTGTAATGAATAGAATTTTCTTTTGTTGCCTTCAATTTTGTGTTGAGGTTGTTGTCTACTAAGAACTGCACTCTACAGTTTAGAATAGCATTCCCCATTTCTTTCCTCCTCTTCTCCTCGATAAGAAAAGCACTGTACAAGCTGCAATGAAGATTTGGCAACAGCATGACATGGTCGCAGTAGACTCTCCGGTTCTAAGATTTGAAGGATGCCATTGCACTATCCTGTTACTTGTGGAATGCAAAAAAGATGAAGCTTGAAGTAGCAAGTATTTATAATGTCTCCAAAATCTTAGTACATGCAAGGTCAAACTTCTACCTCTTCTCTATTCTCCTAAGTCCTCACCAATCTTGCATTATGGTTGATTGAGTAACCACAGAACAATCACAATAGTGTTGCAATAGGATTATGCATTGGAGCACTACTAATCCACCATGCTTGACAAGCAAACTTAAAAGCACACAACCTTTATCAAGGGAAAGGAAGCAGTAGCAAGTGAAATATGAGAGAGACCCGAGATCATCAACGTTTTCTTGTAATACATGTGTTTTTTATTCAACCAATAATCCAACTTCTCACAACAAATCAGCAAATAGAGGATTCAATCTGCGATTTGAATGGCATTGCTTCCTACAAAATATATAATACTTGGCACTTGTAGCAAGGTACATTATTAACAAAGAAGGCGGATTTGTGCTAGGATTTTGTTGTTTCCAAAGGTCATTATTTCTTTTCTAATCTCTCATGTTGTTCACATTAATTTCACTTTGCAACATCTTGTAAAAATGTATATTGAAAGCACTAGAATGAGATTATTATATTCTTCATAAATTTTAACTTTTGAGGGAACTTTAATTGTCAATGAATTGATGAAGTTGTACATTAAGGAATGTGCATGTCATGTTTAATTTTCTACAATTTTAGGAAAGTTCACAATCAACTGCTCCCTATTGTTTGAGATTAACTTCAACAACCTTTCTAAATTTTTGGAGACTTAAGCTTATTGCTCGCCAATTAGTCAATAAGTATTTAACTATTCAAGGCTCATTAATACAAGAATTGTGAAATACTAACCGTGTGAGGAATTGGAGTTGGCATTGATATCCTAGACATTAGAAATTCCTATAACTTTTGAAGTTCATGGGTTTTGCTATTTGCATTGATTAGAAGATAAAGAATTACACCACTCTTGCAAAGTATGTTATATAATATTTTGTGTAACAAAGTAAATATGACATTATTTTTTTCCCTTCACCATAGTAGCAGTTGTTATAGTCATTAGATGTTTAGAGTATTACATAACTCAAGCTTATGACTTTCGTTTTGTGTGCAAGGATTGCAAATTTTGAATTGAATTGACCCCAATTTGCAATGACTGCTGACTTGAACTTCCATGTAAATTTACTTGTTTTGTTTTTAGTATTCTGAAACTAGAAATGCTTGATGCTTTTCTTGAGTTTATTGGACTTTCCTTTGACCTAAACCACAAGGCCAAATTTGAATAACTTGTATAAAACTCTTATAAATTATAACCTAACAATTTCATATTGTATATGATAGTGCTCCATTATAGAAGAGAACACAACAATATTACTTATGTATTGGAAGATCATATTGTTTCATCATGAGGGTGTTAAAACAATAGGTATCACATGAAACAGTTAGTCTACTTCTCACATGCTGCTTTCAACAAAAATGATACTTAAGAGAATATAATGTAGAAGGAAATAACAAAGAAAACATTAATCACTTTATACTATTTCAAAAGCTATGGTACATTTTCTTCTAATGATTGTTAAGTGTTGATTTTTGTCCAAGATTGAGTGTAAATGAGGCTCACTTCCAATAGTTCTCAAAACTATAGAAACTTAATACTCGTGCACATAAGCACAGGTAGGAAACTCATAATCAATGAATTCCAATCTCAAAATTTTGATCCTAAAATTAAACTTCACAAAGAACAAATTATACATTTTACATACAAAACATAATAGAGTTCTTAGGATTATTGAAATTCATATTGTTGGCCAAACCTAGTTTTGGTAAATCAGGCATTTAGGGGTTACTAATCAAAATAGATATATACATAGCCTATCTTGGTGTGTGGCCGACAATGTTTTGACACTAATAACTTTGGGAATAGGCCAGCCATAAACACTAGTAAAAGAACAGGTCCTAAATGACTAAGTGATAATGACTAAACCACAACTGTAGAGTCATTTTGTAGTTGTTGTATAGTCATTGCAATTGTAGTTTAGTCATTGTTACTTAGTCAATTAGGACCTGTATTTTTACTAGTGAACCTTAGTTGTTCTATTCAGTTGCTTGCTTTGTTTTTGTTGGTGACAGGTTTCTGTTTGTCTTAAATTTTAGGTTGCTGGAGCACATAGTTAAGCATGGACATGCATACTTGTATTGCCGCATGAATGCTAATGGCCAAGTACTGAAGGTCAGAGTAAGTAATATAGAGAATTTTCCCCTAGCTCAAGGTTCACTTCTATATTTGCTACAATTGAGTTAAACCACAACCATTAACTTTATGTCTCAAAAATTCTCATTGCAGATGTGGCAAAAATATTCTTGCTAGCAAATCTAGACTTTGAATGTGAAGAGTTTATCAGAGTGCACGACTTCTTTGATTATACATTACTTTTGAAAATTACTGTAGGCAGGCCGTGGTTACTAGGTTGATTGCAAAAGGTAATTTTCATTCTTCAAATTACAAAGCTTTGTATGTCTCATTGAAGAAATGGTCATTCTCATGTGTGCAATGAGTTATAATAATACATGAAGCAGTAATTGGCATTGATTATAAGTCACACTTTTCCAGCGAACATTGTATATATGTGCAAAAATCTAGCACAAGTATGATAGCCCAAATCATGTCTTATATATTCATATTAAAACCTTATGAAGACCAAAGTAAGTTTTTTAGAATGAGCAAATCTTATTCACCACATAATATTGTACTTTGCAGGACTGACAATCTTGAGGGTGTTTTTGCTCAAGAAATATGCATCATCCGTTAATCAAAGCAATATATTGGGCATCAACCCTAAGTTGACGAGAGTGAAGGATCTCCAACTTTACATCACTCATTGTTTAGGAGTAGCAACAACTACAAAGAGGACAAGCAAGTGCTTTTTGAAAGAATAAGACTTCAAGTAGTAATTTTAGGTACAAAGAAACAACCCATACAAACCGCATTAGAACACACTTTTGTCCAAGCATTTGCATTACAATCAACCCTTAAATAATATTCCTTTTAATGGAAAGACATATAATTTGTGGCACAGTTTGTTTTGTAGAGCCAATGCTTAATAATTGAGTGGCTTCAATTACATCATTATACTTATAACTATAATAGAAAAAGCAGATATGCAAGATTAAAGATTCCAGTAGAAGCTATTGTACTTTGGAAAAAGTATGGGCAAATTCTCATATGTATAACCATGTCACTCCAATGCTTATAGTGTTTTCCTTGAACTTCTATAATGACTGCTGAATTTCAACATATAGAAATCTAAATTTCATGCTTATTTCATATTAGTGATCTTCAGAATATCCTCCCTCAAATTAAATAGGGCGTATCACGTAGAAAGAGCTGCTGCTATACGGCTTGGAATTATTAGCTAGCTCTGTGCATGTTTAAAGTGCCATGGATTCAGAACACATACAATTGGTGTTGTCAAGACTCACCATATGTACAAGCGCAATCAAACATTAACGCATCCTTTACTAATAAAATCCCTTTCCTATCTAAAATTGCTAACTCACAATACTTTCATTGCAAATATTGAATCACGTCTTTTAACTACTCCAAAGAATTGAAATATCATGTTAGGCATTATAGAAAATGAACTTATTAAGATTGTGCACAACATTAGTGATTGCAGTAATTATAATTGTGCACACCGTTACTAACTGCAGAAAGGACTTGCTTGATTATTAAGCCATATGGAAACTAATATGCTAAAATATGTTTTGCATACTATATGCCTTGTATTGACAAGCATTGGAATTATAAGATGCAGAATGGTAGGAATGAAAATGACCATGAAGAATTGTCGGCTACCTCATCAAAGACAAATGAAAAAATGCACTCCAAAGAAGAGTTTTTTGAATAAAAAGAGAATTGTACATTTTAAGAGACTCTTCCCAACACCAATGCTCATTTGGAGGATATGGCTGAGAATTTTTTTTGTTGGGCTAACAACATTCACTAGCAATTTGCAAATGAAGTGGATGGCGTGCTTGAGTTTGATGACCTTTTAGCAAATGAGAAAGAGCTTGACAAATTGGAGGTGTTGGAGGAATTGCTTTACAAGGCATCTGAGCCTTTCTTTGGAGGATCTCAAACAAGCAAGTTACGTTTCAGTATCATCTTGATGCCTTTGTGCATGCTTTTCTATGTGAGCCACAACTACCTCGATGAAGTTTTAACCTTTTTGAAGGATATTGTCCTACCAAGTGGCAATCGCTGTCCTAAGAATTCTTATGAACTAAAATCCCTCCTCATGAAATTGGGTCTTTCATATTAAATAAAAAACTGTTCTAAGTGCAATAAGACATTTTACTAGAGGGAAAACTCAACGTTAATTAGTTGTCCACATTGTATGAATCCGCATTTTGTTGAAAAATCAAATGCAATCCCAACTAGTATTACATTTTTTTCGTTTATTAAGAAGTTGAAAATGATGTTCCAATGCTTCCAATTGGCCAAGCACATGAGATGGCATTCCACAAATGTTTAGAAGATGGAAAAATGCAATTTGTTGTTGACTCTGAGCAATGGCAATTCATAAGCAACAATTTCCCTTGTTTTAGTTGCAAACCTTGAAATGTTAGGATGGGCTTAGCTTTGGATGGTTTCAACCCACACATCATATAGTCTTCTAGGCATTTTGTTTGGCCCGTAATGATAATATTCTACAATCTCCCTCCATATCTTGTTCCAGAGAGGTTTTCATTTGCCTAAGGGTAAGAGTACACCACACAATTGTACTTTTTTGGTTGCAACCCAAAATCTGTACTAATTTTTTTTTGTACTTCAGACTACTCTTAGTTAAAACAATTCTTTCACTAGTTCTTTTGGATTTCTTGTGTGCTGTATGTGTTAAGTTCATGGAATCACATTTGAGATCCTAAAATATAAGTTTTTAGGCATAATTATACTTTTGTACTTTTCTAAACCACTCTTAAAATGTCACAATACTACAAATGATTGAAAAGTACTTTATTTATGGGCTCAGAGATGTGAAATCCTTCTTTCCTTTTTTCATGAGAGATATAGGGTGCTCATGTATGTGAATATGCATCCACATTTGAAATAGTATCTCTTATTTGTCAAGGAAGTACAAAAATAGATGTAGATTTCTTTAGCAGAGAATTTTTTTTATAAGTTAAATTTGGTAATTTCATTTTAAGATTTTTGGTGACTCTTCATTTTCTAGAATGGCTCACTTTAAAATTTTGGAAAATCATATTTTTTAGCATAATAAAATACCTAGCCACTACATGTGTCTTCTAGGTATAGACGCTTTGTTTGTGTACATAAAATACTTGTGGAAGATACCCTCATTATTGCGGCCACCATATCTTTCAAGAATTCTAATTTAACTGCCTGCCAAGCCTTGTTCTCCACCACTAGCATCAACGTAGTCTCTCTCCTGGAGATCATGAGTTTTTCATGGACAGAATCTACCCGTTTGCGTAGAGGTCGTTTCTCTCCCGGAGCTTTGTTGTTTCTTGTGGAAAGAATCTACTTGTTTCCATGGAGGTTGTCCCTCTAGCAAAGTTCAATTGCTTTTTGTGGAAAGAATCTACCCATTTATGTTGCTGTTGTCTCTCTCCCAGAGTTCCGTAGTTCCTTATGGAAAGAATCTATCTGTTTGGATTGAGGTCGTCTCTCTCCAAAAGTTTTGTTGTTTCTTGTGGAAAGAATCTACCACTAGTAGGAAATGGGGCAAACACTACAAGGAAAAGGGCTCTTTTTGACTAAGATTTTTACCCCCAAAACGGTACAATGACTCAGAGTATTTGATTGGTCTAGTATGAGTCAAATAATTTATTTTATGACTACCCGTAGTCATAAATTAAATTATTTATGACTACATTCATGACTAATTACATTATTTATGACTACATGTGGTCATCTGACTAGTCATTTACTCTGAGTCGTGTTAGTCTTTTTTGTAGTCAAAATCCTTAGTAAAAAACAGCTTTTTTTCTTGTAGTGAAAATACAACTACAATTTTACATCTACATGTCATATACAACTACATGCTAGCTAAAAAGAGAATTAAACAGTAAGAATGCTCACGTGGACTCTCTTCAGTTGTATTGCAGTCGTATTTACAATTACACAAAATAATGATACAACTGCATTTGACAATCTTGTCCCTCTCCAACAACTTGAGTGAGTTTGCAGATGAAAATTAGGGATATAGTTCATATTTTTCATCATAGTTGTCATGTAGTTGTATCTTAGTTTTGATTCTATTGCAACACTATTCAATAACACTTGTAATACAATTGCAATTGATTTTTTTATTACTTTCTTTATAAATCTCTCATAAAAATGAATTTTTCAATTTCATTCTACCTTGGGTAGTTATTTATGCTTGAACTGACCTTTTCAAGGTCTGTGTGAATGGGTTGTATTGGGGCATTGGTAACGCAATCGTAATGTAGTTGTTCTAGCATTTCTTTGCTACTCTGTGACAACTTGCCTATGACTAAAGTATCATTTTTTTAATAAATAGCCCTAATTATTAAAATCGGTTTATGTAACTTGTTCTCAACATTTTTGGGTGTTCTAAAGCAACATTGTCAGGTGCATTAATGCCTTCATAAAGGTTAGTGTAAATGGATTATCTATGGAGCATATCTCACGCAGTTACAATGCAGTTGTTCCAACATTTCTATACTACTAGGGGAAGATTCAACAACAACTGCGGTGCGACTATTTCAATATGTAATTCTCTATTATTTAAATTCAAATTATGTAATTTATTTCTAACAGTCCTGCATGTACTAAGCAGCAATGTCAAGTGCAATACTGCCTTGATTAGGTAAATGTCAATGGAGTATATTGGGTCAAAGGTCATGTAGTCACAATGTAGTTGTTGCAACATTTCTATACTACTATGGAACAATTAAATAACGACTAATATGCAACTAACTGTTTATCACATTTCTCCACTTCTTGAATTTGGTTTATATAACCTATTCCTAACATTCTTGGACTTCCTAAGGTAGACATATCAAGTGATGTAATGACTAATTGAGGTTAGTTTGACTGGGTTATACTAAAGCATTGTTCATGCAATTGCAATGTAGTTGCTCTACTATATCTCTACTAAGATAAATGTGCAACAACTAAACAATGACTAAAGTAAATTCATGTTTCGTACTTTTGTAATTCAATTTAGGGTATTCATTCTTGACATACCTACATGTATAGAGCATCAATTTCAAATGTACAAATGCCTTCAAGAGGTCAGCATGGATGGGATACATTAGGTCCAAGGTCACGCAGATGTATTATAGTTGCTCAAGCATGAATATACTATTGTGGGACCATTCATCAACAATTGAAGTACAATTACTTTTTGAACAATTTTCCATACTTTTGAATTGGTTTGGGATTCAGGGTTTTCAACACGTCATCATAGGCCCATCCACCATTGTTGGGTGCAATATAGCCATTTTAGGGAAGGGATCCATGGGCCATGTTGGTGTATTATTCATACAGTCGCACTGTAGTTGTTCATAGGTATTCCTAATACTATTGCACTACTGAAAAACAACGACTGCATTTTATATTTTAAGAAAATACATTACCATACAATAGTTTGAAAAAAAATCTCTAGACTAGTAAAAGGATCTTAGTACCTTGCACAAGCTAGGACATTATCCTCTGCAAATAATTCAACTGCACCAATCAAAGACAGGGCAACAGGTACCCTAGGAAATTGGTCTAGAGCAACCAATCCGCTAGGCTCTACCCTAGTGGTGATGAACACATTTGATGTATTCACAACTTCCCTTCTTGCACGTGCTTCCTTCTATAACACAACCTTGCAACCTGGTTTATCAAGAGCATCAAAAAAAAACCTATGTGGCCTAGGTTGGGAAAATGAAGGGCTCTGACATCTTGGGCATCTTGTGCCTAAAGTGCACTAGGAAGAACCTAGCCTTGTCCTTGGTGTATGTCACATTCCCTCTATTGTCTTGTCTTTTCATCCAATCACACCGGAGAAGAATCATTGGGGCTTAGAGAGCACCGTAGTCCAACTTCAAGATGTCTGGTAGCATCCCCACGTAGTTTACTAACACATATTTGGCATCAGCGCTAGGGATTTGAAAGACAAATGCAACTCCGCTATCAAATGTTTGCAAGTTAGTAGTAGACTCATCCTCCACTCTGAAATGGTCCCCAAATGACTTCATCTTCAAATATCAAAGGGCTCTTTGAGAGGGTTTCTTAGACAATAGCAACCGCTCTATGTCATCTTGATTTGTCACATCAACATCAGCAACCTCCATGGCCACCTTCACCCATTCTTCAAAACATAGGATTCCAAGATTGGTGGCCTTCTCTACCTCCCACTTCCTGCAAGTATAAGGATCCATGGGTTAATAACACTTTGTGCAAAGCCAAAACTTTGTTTATAACATTAGATCCCAACAACTAAGCAAAACTATGCTAGAGCTAATTAATTATGGAGAAAATGCAGTTGTAATGTAGTTGTTATTTAGTTGTTGTTGAGTTGTGAAGAAATTAGGGCTAAGGCACAATTGCGGTGCTATTGATTGAGATCCCTTTCCAATTGCAAACCCAAACAAATGCTATTGTTAAAGTGCTGCCAACTAGTCAAATCAAAATATATATTTGCAAAAAATAGCTCACCAACTGCAATGCAACTATTATCATTGTGTTGAGCAACTAATCAAATTACACTTTCTACTCTTAGCACTACCAATCAAATTTTGGTTTATGGCATCACTTACAATAAAAGAGGTTGCATAATAGTCAAGTTCTTCACAGCATATTGGCGTGCTACATCTCCATACTCCGTGGTCATAACAAATTGTTTCCCAGCTCCTTCCAACACTTCCTCTGCATCTCCATACTCCTCTTTGGCATCCCACACTTGTCTTTGTACCACATCAAATCTCTGAAGGTATTTAGTCACAAATCCAATACACTCATCTTTCAAGTATCCCATTGCCATTGAAGCTTTGGGTCTTGCCATATTACGTATATAACCCTTCAAGGTCTTCATGTACCGTTCCACCGGGTACATCCACCTAGTTGAGATTAGCCCACACAAGTCCAACTCCTCAACAAGATGATATGACAAGTGTGTCATCACGTCAAAAAATGATGGGGGAAACTCCATCTCTAAGAGCGCCATGCTCTCTACAACATCTGCTTGCAGTGCTGGAAACTCAAATGGATCATAAATACTGGTGCAAATCCTGTGATAGACCTTGCACATCCTCATGATGGCCATCTTTGGACCCGGCTGCAACAACCCTTTAGCAATAGCAGCATGATCTGGTGCATGAGAAAGTGGTAATCATGGGATTTCAGCCCCCCAAACTTCTTATCCCTGATATGCCTTGTCAGGTTTGAAGAATGACCACTTGGTGTCTTCAAGCCCTCAATTGTGCTAGCAAAGGTATTGAACTCTCCATTGCTCAGAATATATGGTGCAATGGGCTTCATCATCTTCCCTCCCCGTCTAGGATTTGGAGTTAACCAAAGGTGTGATCTGTTATTACATTTTTGTAGGTCGGGCCTAACCTTCATGAAATCCTTCTTTCCTGAAATTGTCTTCAAAAAGTTCTTTGCAAAGTTCATCTTGCAATGCATGGGATCCAATGTATACCGGATCAAGAGATCCTACAATTCAAACAACCAAAATCAACGTTAATACCGTCATAATAAGTGGTAGTTAAAAGGCAGTAGTTACGTGGATTATCATTCTCCACGTAGCTCTTAGACACTACTCAAATACTACAAGTCAACAACTACCAAATTGTATTCCAGTTGTGCTTCTAAAAAATAAGATGTTACCAGTGACGTACCATTGCGCAATTGTGGTACAAGTGGGCAGTTCTCTTGCCAACTAAAATACAACTACCCCACAACTGCCAATGTTTCTTACAATTGTAAAAACAACTAAATTCTTACTTACGGCCTCTTCAATTTATACAAAGTTGCTGTGAACTAAACTATGGCATTTGCTAAACTCTTACAACACCCTTATGTCAGAGCAGCAGTTGCAAAATTCAATTACAGGGTTTTCAATGGGGAGTTCTTATCTTATCTTCCAATAAGGGAGGGTATTCAGTATGGAAGCTCTCTTCACGCCATGCAGTTTGGAAGGATCGCCCTCTCTAACTACAAAAGCTTTCCACAACATGTACTCCTCTGCATGTTGTAGCTGCTCCTTGCTGCTAATGCAATTTGGCATGCTTTGTCCCTCCATATGTCCATTGAACCGGTCCTTCATGTCCTCCCTTTGAAAACAATGTTCCAATGGCAACCACCTTTGAGTCCCGCCCTAAATTTGTTTGGCCAACTCCATCGAATGCTCTCCCTCCAAAGCCAAACTACAAACCACGCATGCAGCGTAGCCTTGGTGTGCAAATCCTCCAATCGTGCCGTACCCAAGATAATCATGTATGGTCCACAACAACATTGCGCGTAGCATGAAATCCCAACGTCCCACATCCTGTGCACCATCATACGCACGTACTCCTCTCCATAACTGCTGCACCTCCTCCACCAATTGCGCCATATATACATCAAACACCTCCAAGGCCACGGACTGTTTCCCTGGAATCAATAATGCAAGGATAATAAAAAACTTCTTCGTGCAGAGCCATGGAAGGAGATTGTAGTTCAATAACATCACCGGCCAAGTGGACCACATTAACCTTGTATGTTGGAAGGGATTCACACCATCCGCGGCTAGGGCAAAATGAAGGTTGCGTGCATTGTCACCAAATGACGGATCCACGCTCATGTGAAAGCGTCTCCACGCCTCGGAATTGCATGGATGTTGCACTAGGCCATCCCCGCCATCTCTGCTACTGCAATTCTTGTCGTACCACCGCAAGAGCTTCAAAATTGCTGGACTTCAAAACATGCGCTGCACCCTTGGTATCAACAGAAAGTGTCGCAACACCTTCACCGGTAGCCGCCTCCGCACCATGTCTTTGAACCTAGGCCTGTTGCATGTAGGACACTTCACTGCCTCTACATGCTCACCACAAAATAAAACGCAGCCACTTGTGCATGCATGGATGGAATTGTATGCCTGTCCAAGCTTGTTGGTGAGGGTCTTTGCGGCGTGGTAATTGCGTAGCAAGCAATTTTCCATAGTAAGGATGTGGTTGTGCAGCAACGTGAACAACTTGTGTGCAAAGCTATTGCTCACTCCATGAACGGTGCAAACATTCATGAAGAGGATGGTGGCGGCTAGCTTTGTGCTTCTTTTACTTGTATACAAAGGCGTAACAGCCTCCTCCAACATCTAGGGCTGAAATGCATCATCACTTGCTAACCCGTCGCCATTGTTGTCATCCACAGGCTCTTGAACCTCTTCAAGCTTCTCAAACTCTACATTGACAGCAATGTGGATGGCATCTCCCAAGTTAAAAGCCTTCACCGCTTCAAACTGCACTCATTCCTCTATAACATGCTGAGATGTATTGGTTTGAAAAGCATCGTTCACCATTCCCCAAGTATCAATGGTGGCATCAACTGGTGCCTCCAAAAAAATTGCAGGCATCTGCAACACCTCCTTCCACTCATCATCAAAGGCAACCCGATCACCTGGTCACCTCCAAACTTGAAATTCAGGAGCCCTTCCATATTTGGTGAGGTGTACCTTAACAATCCTAGAAAGAAACTTCCTTCTTCCATTGCACATAGAACAAGGGCAATGCATTTGCTTCATGTTCAAGAGAGAAGCTCTCCTAACTTTTCTGATCCAAAGCCTTTGTTGCAACCTGGAAATTCAACTTCAGGGTTTTAGACAACAAATTTATGTAAATTCTTCCTATTCAAATGAATTTTTTGTTTTTACATAGTAGAAAAGGCAGATTTATCAAAATTATTAATTAAGGAATTTTGCAATTCTTTAAGTAGTTAAAACAATTAACAGGAGATTAACGATTTCCTGCCAAACCGGAAATAGTTTCTTGTTGAACCGAAAATGTTTGCTTGGAATTATAAACTAGGTTATACAGCGCCAATGGGAAAAATCTGGAAATGGTAAACGCGCCGCCCAGTGACTAACGGTTACTAACGGAAGAATTAGGAATGATGGCAACGGTTATTTCCATAATCATTATTACAAGAACGGTTGCAGCAATTCAATTGGGAAATCCTAATCATGAACTTGCAAGGGAGAAGGCGAGTTCATTTTCAAAGTTTCATTCATCTTACTTCTTGATTTTGGCTTTTTGTGCACTTGCTTTGAGAGACAAGTGTGGAGGCACTATGAGCGGTAGGCTACCCTGCGGAGTGAGTTGTTTGTTGCAAGTTTTCTTCACTCACTTTTGGAACCATGGGTAGGACAGATAAGAGAGAGGAGGTGCCGATTACGCTTAGGTTGGTAGTTCCGAGAATTCCCTCAGATCCTGACAAGAGAAAGATGTTAGGGGAGGATTTGTACCAAGTGGGTTGCAAGGGATTGCTTAAGATTCTTTGGGGTTTGAAAGATGAGGAGATGGTTTGGGAATTGCTAGGGGATCTAGCAAGTCAGTGGGATAACTCTCAACAAGGCCATCCGGATACTTGGTCGACGGAGGTCTAGACTAGAGTGTACTCCTTTGCGAGTGTAGGAGAGGGGGTTTGCCCTTGAGGAGAAGAGTACAGTGAGAAGAAGTTCTTGGTAGAACCTCACAAGAAGAACGAGTATTTGATTTCTGATTGTAAAGAATCCCTGAGATAGGAGAGTCTTGGAGTTCTTGATACCTGTTCTACTTCCAAACAGATCTACCACCCTCACCCTTACCTACGCTAACACCATCTTTGGTGCACTATCCGCAGAGAGAGCAGTGAATTGGGGAATAGTCATTAAAGATTTAGTGCTCAAGTTAGTGAACTTGATAGGGAACACTAAACCTTCAAGGCTTAGTCCCTTCTTGTTCCATTTGTATGAGCATTTGGAATTATTGAAGGACAAGGAGAATAAAGCCTATGAAGCCGCCAAGGTGATGATGAGATTTGACATCACCCTAGAATCGAAACCGAAAGTAGAACCAGAAGCAAAAGAAGAAGAGCCTTTAGAACCAAAGAAGCAAAGAGAAGCCGAGGGGAAGGGCAAGGAGTCAGCTGAACCCGCTAGAACACTAGTGAAGCTGGTCAAGAAGGATCCTAAGGAATATTGAGATAAATAGCTTTTCTTTGATCTCATTTGTCAGATGGAAGAAATCCAGGAGGCCATTATGGCTGATAGAGAAACTCTCTACAAACTCACCGTTTGGTGGATGCTTACCATCAATGCAAGCTCTATGATAAGGTAAAGGATCTCTATTGGCTCAAGAAGAGGATTCAGATGGAGGTGCAGAACTTATTTGGGCAAGTGACAGCCCTCACCTCCCAGCTGCGACAGGAATTAGAGGAGGGCAAATTAGCCCAATATGTCTACTAGGATATGGCTTGGCTCCAGAGTATGGTCGCTATTCCGCAAAACATGGTGGCCAAGGCTAAGCTCTTTGATGAGGGAATATTGAATATGGGATCAGCAATGAGTGCCAAGCTTGTGGGGGTGTTGGTGGAATATGCAAGCAAGATGGAGGAAACGTTGCAGGAGATGCGACCAATCCTGCTTGGTCAGAGCAAGAGGCCGGAAGAAGAAGAAGGATCCAGGAAATAGAAGGAAGTCTTACCTGCCCGGAAAACTTCACCTCCTCATTCGCCTCATCTTGTTGTTAAGGAGGGACCAGAGGAAGTGAAGACTCCTCACTCCATGCGGTTGCCCAGGAAGGTCAACTTGGGACCTAGAAAAGGGTCTACCCTTGGATCACGCACCCGGAGCCAGACCCAGATAACTCTTGACAGTGAAGGTGTTGCCTGGATATTGAGTCTTGTCAAGAGGAAGATTACCCCCAAATGCTCTAGATAGTCGATGTCCCTAGTCTCAACGATCAACTTGGATGACAAACCCTTTGCCTCCAGCACGAGTTGTGAGGAGGAGACCAAGACTTTGATGGAATCCTTTGGTGACACCGACCCAGAAGGTGTAATGCTATGAAAGGGGAAGCGCGCAAAGAAGAAAGGGAAAACAACAAGGAGTTCTTGAGCTCCGGCGCAAAGACCCCGGACACGTAAGAGTGCGGCCAAACCGGCAGCACTTGCAGCAAAGAAGAAGAAGAATAATTAGCTATCACTTAGTATAAAGTGGTAGTCTTGTAATTTGAAATAAAGGGGAGGCAATTACAAGAAGTTAGGGATAGCCTCCCATCTAGCTATTATTGGGGATTGCAAATTGCTAATTTGAGGATTTGAGATCCACTCTTAGAGGCAGCTTTCAATGGGAGTTTAGACCCCCTTTTTGTAGATCAAAGAATGAAACTTGTCATTCTTTGATCAGGAACTTTACCTTCAAAAAGCTTATTGATGACTCCTAGGGATTAGTTATTAGGGGCAACTGTACCATTGTTGCCTCAGGCAATTTTTTTTTTTTTATTTTCTTTGTGCATAGCAAGTTCCAAATTTCCACTTCAAAGTCTTGAGTTGATGATTTGGTGTGATGCTGGTATGCCGGCAATGCTAGAACCATTGTTTTGTGCGGGTAGCCAAACATTGAGTGTGAAGAAAAGAAAGATAGTCTTTGGATCTTGTCTGATCAAGTTTCTGTAGCATTATTGAGGTGAGTGGAAAATTGCGTGTTCTAAGAGGTAGTTCCAGTTGGGGTTTATGATCTAGATACTCTTGTGAGGGATAGCCAGTCTTAGATTAGGTGCAATCCGAATAGCAATCTCGATGCATGTTAGTTGACAATTGAGAAGTTCCACTACTACCAGGAGTGATTGTAAATAAAGTAACAAGGATCCTTTAGTTATCCGCTTACCATCTTAGCACCAGGAATTATGTCAGGAAAGGTTTGTTGTTGTAATTATTTGGGTTTGTAAGAGCTTCCTGCGTGACCTGTCTGTCTGGAATCACTTTTGGATTGGCTCTGAAGAAGAAATTGCATCATGTTGTCTTTGTATTCTTTGTTATTGTTTTGTTTAGTGATACTTCGGTTACGATAAACTCTTGAAGGGTAGGTACTTCTGCAGCCTTCCTTAATCAAATTGCGGAACCCTTTGATGTAGAGGCTAAACTTCTCTAATTATAGTTGAGTGTCCTAATTGGATCTAAATTCAATAACAGGATACAGGAGAATTGTTTGGATATTCTGGTTGTTTCGTGTGTATGTTTGTCTTGGTGTGTTGTTGCAAATTCTAAATAAGGTTTTCCTAGCTTGTTTTTGTCATCTTAAGGGTCTATAAACTAAATCTCTATGGAATGATAAATGAGTCACCTTATTAGCATTTTAACACATTTTACTGCTAATAAGAGGATAAGTACTTTCTTGTGCTACAATAGCCTTTCATCTCTAAGGTGTACTCTACACAAGTCTGAAATAGGCAGCCTATTAGGCTTCATGCCTCACACCTACATAAGTCTAATTAGCATATAGTGAATATGTCGTTTACCTAGGTACATGCTGTGCGTCAATTTTGTCCACATGTATTGACTGCAAGTTCATTGCGACATGACTCTTGTACAATTGCAAAGGATAAGATGAGCACTATACAACTATGATTCAACTTCATAACAACTCAAAAAAGTAACGCAGTTGTATCTGCAGTTGTATATAAGTCTAAAAAAAAACTTTGCATGGAGTTCCAAATCTTCATAATCAAAGATTGCCTACCTCTCCACACCTCCTGCTATCTAGGACCAAGAACGCATAGAAGCACTTCTAATTCCTTAGAGGGTGTGCAGGAACTCCTACTCTTTTGTACTATGGTTTCATCTCTCCTACATTATTAGTGTATTCATAATGTATCAGTTAGGATTTAGGTACTACACTTAGATTCAAGTTGTCCCTTAGTATTGTCCCCGTATTGCAACTGTGTTATCATTGATGATAACAAAAACAATGAATTTATCACAATTAATTTATTGAATAAAATGGTTTAATTTAATTGTATGTGATGATTTCTATCATGGAGACATCCTTTTCATGACCTTAATTTGTCATTTTGATTACAAAAAGGTTTGATTATTATAGAGCATCTTTGCCTAACGAAACCAATGAAAATAATTTTGGTAATCTTCCTCAAGTATTTGGATGCTTGTTTTCTAATTAGTGTGGAGATAATAAAGGCTATAATTTGTATATCAGGATGAATTATTATTATTTAATTTCTAGTGTAAAGTTTGGGACACATTTGGACCTTTATGACAAAGTCATATTGGTCTTTCTGACTACAACCGTTGTTTTCAAATTGAAAATGAACATGCATTCAAGTAACATTGAATTTAAAAAAAAACCAATCTATAAGTGTTGAGGTCAAAAATTGTAAATAATATTGATACAACGTTTGTTGCAAACACAAGTAATAAATGAGCTTCTAATTTCTCACATAAACATTCAGTGTGCTTCTAATTGCTAACATTATTCTCTATAGTAATAAATCCAAATCCATTATATATTTTAATAAAAGAATAATTGATAGACAACTCTTTTATCACAAATTATTTTTCACACATTATATATTGTAAAGAAGATATAAATTACAAGTACTAAAATAATTACATTAATAAACTTCAAAGCTTTTGGAATTTATGATTGTAGCATTCATTTTAGTTGTTTAATATTATTGCTAAAACCAATTCAATTTGACCATTTCTATTGTTGTAAATTCTATATGAAAAAATAAAGATCCTCAACATTGTATTTTTCTATGTAACTTGTGATATTTTTAGTCCTTAAATACAACACAATATATTAGTTGCCTACTTTTGGATTGCAAGGGCCAAATTTTTAATACAATAATTCCATTTCCTTTAAAGAAGTATATGATATATTGCAATATGATTGTAATATGACTAAAGCGGCCAATACAACTACATGACTACTAAAAAACAACTACAGAACAACTCAATAAAGTCATACAATCATACATGTAGTTGTACATACAACTAAGAAACAACTACGCATGCATTTTTAGATCAACATAATGATTGACGGCTTACTTCTGCGAGCCGCCTTCTCTTGACGGCCAAGGATGCCTGAAAACACTTTTGATTGCAAAGATGGTGTGCACGTCCTGCTAATCTCCTCCACTTTGGTCTCTTCTCTCCTACATTGAGAGTGTGTTTAGAATTGTTGAGTGTGCATAGGAGTTCAACTTGCAAAGGTAGAAATGGTAGTGGTTGTAACAATGGAAGGTCATGAAGAAGTAGGGGAAGGAGAGAAGAGTGCTTACAAATTGTGGAGGGATGCCAACGTTGCAAGGGTTGCATCCAAGCTACTCCCGGTGGAACTTGCACTTGCAAAGATGTGAGTGACCTCTTGCCATTTCTAAATTCAATGCAAGGAAAGAGACGTTCACATTTCCTAGAGAGACGCCTATAGTCAAATTTTGGCACCGCCATGTAGTTCAACAGCTATAAATGCTCTACAAAACAATTGTGCATGAGTTGGCAATTGTCTTGCAGTAGCCTTGCAGTTGTATTACAATTAGCTTGAGGTTGTAAATGAGTCGTTTTAGAGTTGTATATCAATCATTTTTTCAGCCATAACTCTGTACTCTAAACAAGTTGTAGAGTCTCTTATTTGCTATTCAAGATTCACGCTGTCACCGTGGAGGCCGCCTTTCCGTTTTTTTTTGCTCTAAGTGAAATTTGAATGTCTGTTTGTTGCAGAAGAGCTGCTGCTCTAGGGAGTCGTCTTGAGTTTGTTCGGACTGAGAAGCCGCATGTTCTTGCGCAAAGGAATCTTTGCCTAGAAAGATTGCTAGGAGAGGGGTTTAGGGTTTTTGACGCCGACGCACAAAACAAGCAAGAAGAGGACGCATCAAAAAATCGCATGGAGGAGAGTTGGCTAGGAGGGCCAATAGCGCATGGCAATATGAGGATCACCAACTCCCAATCCCAGTCACACTCTGAAAATTCCCAAAATTCAGAAGACCTCCAGATAGCACCAAGGTTGCTAAATCGTGAGCGGTGAGTGGTGAGCAGTGAGCAATGAGCGGTGAGCAATAAAAGAGAATTTTTAGAGTGTAGGAGGATAAATAAAATTTTCCATAATTTGAAATTGGATGTTTTGAAACAACAAAAAATTCCCTAAAGCAACACAATTTGTCTCTAAAGTGCAATAATCATTAGAAAGAGGAGAGGATGTGGATGAAATAAATCAATGATATTCATTGGAGCCAATGAATGAAAATTAATATGGATGAAAAGTGGCGGTCTAAGGTGGATGAAAAAATTTGTGATGGTTGTTTAGCATATTCAAATCAATGATCATGTACAGTACACTCAAGCATCTTTCCTCAAATTTTCAGAAGTCCATCAATTTCTTTTTAATGATTCAACATGACTTTTGCTGCCATAGTAAGAAATGCACCTTGTTTTAGAAGAATCAATTTGTAGATCATGTAAAGTACATTCAAACATCTTACTTCATTATACATAAGTTTATTTATTTATTTATTTATAAAGATTCAATAGCCTAGTTCTGCTTAAATACCACATCCATGTTCCTCTAAAAGCAAAAAAATCTATTGAGGTAAACTCTAATATTTCAAGTAGCATATTATTCAGCATACGTAATACTTGCTTCCATATTGGAGCTTTGAAATAACTATTAGAAAGTCAAATTTAAATGTTCTCAACAGCGCATTTTCTAGAAAAAATTGAGGGTATGCTTAAAGGTGGAAAGGACTAGCCAAATCAGGCTTTTGCTCTGCACATTTGGACCTTGAATTCTTGAGGTCAAGTGCAATGTTCAAATGTTAATAGAAGAAAAAGATTAACACCTATTAGGAGTTAAGAAAATGAGGGATACGGCTCTTGAATGCCCTAGAAAGGGCCATTTGGATTCTAATTGCCCCTCAGTAGATGCATAGAGGAGGAAATATAGTTTTAGAACTAGCTTCAAAACTACTAGCTCAAATACTATTTGAGTTTGTAGTTCTGAAGATAGTTCTAAAACAATTTCACTTCCTTAGTGTCCATCCACTAAGGGGCAATTAGAATCCAAATGGCCCTTTCTAGGGCATTCAAGAGCCATATCCCTCATTTTCTTAACTCCTAATAGGTGTTAATCTTTTTCTTCTATTAACATTTGAACATTGTACTTGACCTCAAGAATTCAAGGTCCAAATGTGCAGAGCAAAAGCCTGATTTGGCTAGTCCTTTCCACCTTTAAGCATACCCTCA